>NJDC01004261.1:167964-194504 GCA_002245475.1 Calephelis virginiensis
AACCTCTTCGAGGATACGGGCTTGAAGATATTTTTTTTTAAGAAACCTAATGAAATAGATGGAGAGAAATTTTGCAGTTTTAATGCACTTAATTTTTTTTGTATAATACAGTACAAAAGCAAAAACACAGCTTTCCTGATGTTATGTGAAGATCGTAGCCTACACGCACCATAGGTGACATAACACGGAACACAACAATGCCGCACACTGACATTACGGGTGTAATAAGTAGGGTGGTGAATACCTACCAGACAATTTGCTGCCCAGGATCATCATCCCAACGTTAATCGTATTTCTTAGTCTTAGACAAAGAACCCGCTCGTTCTTCGGCATCCCTAATGGATGGATGGATGGAGTCTTTAACACTGGTCTACAGAAGCAAATTTTTTCTTTGGTGCAGCTCTGTTCGCATCTGTAGTCGGTAAAATATTAATAATTAAGGTATGCATTACATTGTTACTACTAGATGTCAACTGACAGCTCTAATTTACCTACAATTCTCATTTTAACTTTTTTCTGGTTCTATTCGAAATAAGTCCGTATTACAATTGCTTTTATGACATTAACTTTATAAATTATCCAGGACAATCTCTATTAAGAAAATCAATCAAAGAAAATGTTTCCTAATGGATAATTTCCAATAAATTAATACTTTCTCTGAAATATATTTTTCTTTTCGATTTTATGTACAAGAGCTGATATGAAAACAGTGACTAGATTTCTCGTATCAGCTCATTAAATATACTCAAAATCAGTTATAAAATCTTAGGCATCAAAATGAGCGTAGGACAGTCCATGTGTTGGTCCAGGCTCCTTTGTAGAATAGACCATCTGCCTTCTTTGCCAGGCAGGCTTTTTTGCAGGCTCGTAAAAGGCGAGCATAGGCTCACGGTCACTAACACCGTGACATCTGATTAGGTGACAGAGTTTATCAGCGACTCGCCCGGATTGGTACCACCGCCTTACCTATTCCTGCCACCATAACGTCATGACGTGTTCCGGTCCGGATGGTAAGGTAGCCGGTAAACTTACTTTTGCTCGAGGCCTAACTTCCCAGCCTCACTTCCCTTTGGCGTCTCTAGGCAGCGTGAATTTCTTAACATCAGGAAATCCGTCTGCTTGTTTGCCTTCCAATATTATAAAAAAAAAATCATCCATGTTCCATGAAATTTAGCTAGACAATACACGAAATACAATCACTGATATGTATCATTGTATGAATTTCCGCTGGCTAAGCCTACGTGACCAATTTAAGCAACTACGAAACGAGAGCTTAGTATTATAACTGTGAAGCTTCAGAGGATTCCTGGGTTTATCGATAGTGCTTATTATATATTCAGCGACAACGATACATTTATTTTCTATAAATTTTAAAGAAAGAAAAAATTTCGCCCCAGACAGGATTTGAACCTGTAACCTGTTCCATAGGACATAACTACCCGCGTTAACGGGTTAGAAAGGAATTAAAAATTTCGCCACGGGACTTGAATCCTCAGTAGCTCAATTGGTTAGAGCATTCTTCGGCTTGAGACGAAAGGTTACAGGTTCAAATCCTGTCCGGGGCGAAATTTTTTCTTTCTTTAAAATTTATAGAAAATTTATCCCAAGCACAGGGCAAGTGCTAAAATAAAAATACGATATATTTATTGTATTATATTAGTTTTGTTTCCTAAATTGAAATATTTTGTCACTGTTTTTTTTAAGAATATCGCATACCATATTTTGTCTTTTCAAACTTGCTTTATAGTAAAGTATTTACATGCAACCTCGTGTGCGTGGTATGGTTTTTCATACAAATTTTCATCTTGTTTTTTTAAAGCCTATGCCTAAACTAGATATAGTTAGTAAGTTCTACTAAAATGGGTGAATGTAGTCTCCAAGTTTGGATCAGCTACTGTATGTTATAGATAACTGAACCGTGACATACTCTTGATACTTGCTCTGAGGCATGTAGAGCTGGCGCCAATGTCATCGAAAGGAAACTTGTATGGTGACCGCGACATTTGTGACATTATTTATGTATCTGCTGCTTCCGATTGCGTTTTTGTATTTCGAATAATTTCAATAAAACCTCTTTGTTTGTTTTTGTTCTTTTTTTATAATATTGGAAGGCAAACAAGCAAACGGATTTCCTGATGTTAAGAAATTCACGCCGCCTAGAGACACCAAAGGTGATAATGGTGCGTTGCTAATTTTTGGCCGGGATGTTAGGCCTCGAGCAAAAGTAAGTTTACCGGCTACCTTACCCTCCGAACCGGAACACGTCATGACGTTATGGCGGCAGAAATAGGTAAGACGGTGGTACCGATCCGGGCGAGTCGCTGCTAAACTCTACTACTACCTACCTACTACCTAGTCAGATGTCACGGTGACATAGTGACGGTGCTCGCCTTTTACGAGCTGCCTGGCAAGGAAAGCAGTTGGTCTATTCTACAAAGGAGCCCGGACCAACATGGGGAAGAAAAAAAAGAACTTACATTTAAATGTGTGTTTTTGTTCCAATTTTATTTTTATTTTAGGATTCGAAACACAAACAATCTAAAGTTTAACTGGCCAATTTTAATAGTCTATCTAAGGGGTAGGCTAACTAGAGTTTTGTTGGTAAGATTTTTTTCAAGGTATTTTTAGCATAGCATTAGCATTTTTAGCACTTTTTTCATATTATTTTTTATATGATTATTTCATTATTTTTTCTCCAAATTTTATACGAAGAAGAAATTTCGCGCAAGGCTGGATTTGAACCTGTACCCTTTCGTCTCAAGCAGACGAATTCTCTAACCATTTGAACTATTGAGGAGTCAAGTCCTGTAGCGAAATTTTTAATTCCTTTCTATACCGTTAACGCGGCTAGTAGTTATGTCCTATAGATACCTACACAGTTCTGAGTACCTACTAAATGAGTTCTTTGTTACAGATGAAATTCACATTTAAAATGGCCATAGCTTTCATTTCTCTAAAGGTAATTCTTATTTCAGCATTAGCCCTGTGCTTGGGTAAGATTTTTTTTCCAAATGTTTGTTAATTATTGAAAAACTAGCTGCTACCTGGGGCTTCGCCCGCGTTTTCACAGAAACCCGTTAAAATAGCCTATATGTTAATCCAGGTCACAATCTATCTGTCTTCCAAATTTCAGACAAATCCGTTCAGCCATTCGAGCGTGAAAGAGTAACAAACATCCATACATCCATACTTACAAACTTTCGCATTTATAATATTAATAGGATAGGATAGCGCCGGTTAATTTTTGATTATAAAAAGTAGCACTACCTCTTATCATAGATAGGTTATTGAAATTACCGCTAGTAACATAAATTCACTAAGATTGATTAATTGATAAGCGTATTGCATGGTATTCTGATTAATTAATTGTACAATAATAAAAATTGAAAAGATATTTAGTAAATGTTCCATCCGTTCAGGCGTAATGTGTTGTCCACGCGAAATAGGGATTTATGTTTTTACATTTTATTGTACATTTTTATAGATTTATTACACTTATTAAGCTAGAATCATTGACAAAAATAAACAGTGAAATATATACTTTCGAAAACTGATAGCAATTGTTCTGCAAAATAGCCTTTAAAATTCGAATGACAGAACACATTGTCTTTTGAATTTCGAATGATATTCTCTCCATTATAAACAGTTGTCGATTCTATTTTTAATGATCCAAAGTCCGTTTCTAATTTAAATTGTATTTTAATGTTGACAACTTTAATATTGTATTTTATGTTTAATAACTGTTGAATTTTATTTTAAATGTATTATTTCTTAAAAATATTAATGTATTACTTGACGTCGATAACTGTCCTATGTATAAGAACCTACGTCGAATAAACAAAACTAGTGGTCGCCCGGTGATCGAAATTCGACCATAATAAATTTTAATATTTTGTTGATAATAACACCATCTTCATTTCTCAAAACCAATTACTTTGTTTCCAAACTCTATGGCGCTCCATCTGTGACCTTTTATCTTTATCATCAATATATTTGTTTGTGCGTGTAAAATGCATGGTAGTGTGGGTAATGTTATATTTATTGATTTAATGTATTTTATAAGCACTATTATTGAAAAATATTAGCGTTCTGCACTTTTCCTACACATAAACTATAAGTGTCCCAAATTTTATACTTCGCCGTCCGCGCAATTTTGGTGAAAAGGGGTCCAATGTTTTAGCATCACGTATTAATATATACATTTGAATTTGATAGCAAGACGAAAATTCTACAATCAATCAGAATTTCTAGGAATATACAAGCACGAAAACAATATGCTAAGTAGGTACATTTGAGTTTCTCAAGTAGTTTCCAAATTCTATTGCAAATAGAAGCCCTTGCGAATATTAAATTAGCAAGCGTTACCTGTCAATATAAACGGATAGATTCGAAAGCTTTCTGAAAAGTTACGAGTGTTTTAAATTTCACTAGAAATCATTCAACATCGTCGAATCTTCAGGTTTTAGATGTTTGTGACAGCTTTCTATGTTTATTCTTTTGTATTATATTTGGTAGATTCGAGAATTTTCCAATTATTCAGAAACTAGCCTTCTAAACTTTTTGCGGACCGATTTGTAGATACTTATTTCGGATAACAGATTTAGTTAATATATTTGATATTTATATACATATATATATTTATATGCATAAATTAGGATGCTGTTGAGTTAGGATTTTTTTATGTTTTTGTTATGTGTTTTTTTGTTTTGTTTGATGAAAGGTGTTTTTAAATGCTGTAATTGTGTTTTAATTACCGGATGTCCTTGTCAAAAAATATTATAATGTATTTCAACTGTTGACGTATTTTAAATGTGAATGTTGTACCTACGAAACAAAGACGACGAATTGAATTGAATTGAGTTTTCTATATTCAGCGCTAGGTAAAACTTCAAATATTTATATTTTTAAACAAAGGAACACTTGTACCTACTGTTACGTATCACGATCACTTAGTAATACGTAAAACGTTGGTCCGGGTTCCTTTGAAGAATAGACTATCTGCCTTCCTGCAAGGCAGTTCGTAAAAGGTGAGCATAGGCTCAATGTCACTAACAAAATGACATCTGACTAGGTGGTAGAGCTAAGCAGCAACTCGCCCGGATTGGTACCACCGCCTTACCTATTCCTGCCGTCATAACGTCATGACGTGTTTCGGTTCGGAGGGTAAGGTAGCCGGTAAATTTGCTTTTGCTCGAGGCCTACCATCCCGACCTCAGGTTGGCAACGCACCATTACCACCTTTGGTGTCTCTAGGCGGCGGGAATTTCTTACCATCAGGAAATCCGTCTGCTTGTTTGCCTTCCAATATCATAAAAAAAGTGTTTTATTTAAAAATATGAAGATTTAATAAACTTCAACGTAATTTTTCTACATTTTTTCGTTCCCGATTATCATTCTCAGTGCTGTGTTTGAACTCCGATTTTCAAACACAATTTACTTATTGAATTTGATAAAAATCAGGACAGCAATTTATCTATGAAATAGTTATAGGCAGACTTTCGAATTAATAACAAAAAAAATCGAATTTTGCTGAGGCCTATATTGGTTGCGAGCCGTTGGATGAATAATATGGATTGGCTATATGGATTTGTGTTTTAATGAAGTATAAAGTTTGTTTATTCTTTCCTGACTGAGAAGGGCAGGATATTACGTTCGACTCCTATTTTTTATGTAATATGTCAATTAATTTCTCCCTAATTTCTAAACTTATTTTTTTTGTAGCAGCGGATTTCCGACTTTTTTAGCAAATTTTAGTACAGTACTGGTCCTTGATACCATAGGTAGAATATAATATCTGCCATCCTGCGTGGTAACTAACAAGAGCGTAAGTTAAACGGCTCATTACCAACATAAGTACTAGGGCCAAAATGCTGAGCTGCAACTTGCCCGGATAGATATCTATTGCCTTACCACTTCCAGCCACTATCAACTATTTCTAGTATCGTGTTCCGATCCGGATAGTAGGTAGCCTTTAAATCTGCACATAAGCCTAATTTCCCAGTCACAGACGGCGACGCAATCATAACATCCATTATGATATAGGCCACGGTTATCTCTTACCATCATGACAGCTGGGAGCTTGTATGCTATCTTAAGTATCTTCACGCCCAAATCCCCGAAACGGTAGGTAGAGGCCCAACCATGGCATACACGACAAACTAAAGAAACTAAGTCCCACAGATAGGTGGCAAGTCATATAGCCAACCGAGCACACATCCAAACCCGAGCAATATTTTATCTTATTAGAAAATTGGAAAAAACATTTATTCTTTTAGTGGCCTGACCTATCGAACCCAGGACCTCATGAAGTTGGTTTGGACCGCTAGAACACAGAGGCGATAAAATACACGTAATAATTATACTTTAATAATTAATCGCCTCTGTGGTCTAGCGGTCCGGGTGTTGGACTTGACTGCATGAGGTCCTGGGTTCGAATCCCGGGTCGGCCAACATAAAAAAAATGTTGGTCGGGATTGGAAATGTGCCCGGTTGGCGATAGGCTTGCCACCTATCATATTGTGGGACTTAGTGTCTTCGGCTAGACGTGGGTGCCTTGGTTGTACCTCTGCCTACCTCTTCGGGGATATGGGCGTGAAGATACTTTACTTTTAATTATACTTCTCGTTTAATCTTGTTGAAACTATTACTTAGTATTTATAACAAAGGAACGATTACAAAATGCATCATCTCGGTAAATAAACATAACCTTGTGAAATGTCACGCTTGTCAGGATGCACATTTCCCATATAATGATTTCCCAGTTCACCATAGGGCATGGGAGGTTTCCTACTTCATTTTATCACCATTTAAAGCAGTGCAACCTTTGTGAAGGCGATACGGTGAAGGTCTTTAGGCGATTAATTAATTTTCAATACATCGTGATCAGATCTCAGCCCGGCATGGTTGACTCACTTTATATACAGGTTGTTTTATATTGTAATACTAGATTATATATTGTTATAATAGAAACTTATATATTGCAGTATTATATATTGTAATATTAGAATATTGTAATATGAGAAACTAGGATACGCCCGTGGGCTTGTGCAGAAATTTAAGAATTCCATTTTTTTGGAATTTTTTATGTTTAGGTTTTGTAAATGACCAACTTTCATTAAACTTAGTCTATGTTAAAGCTTAGTTAAACCTATTTATTTCTATAGTCTAGCATTGGACTTGACTTTTTGAGGTCCCGGGTTCGATCCCCGGGTCGGGAAAAACAAATATTAGAAAATGTACATTTTCAGTTTTCTAAAACGAATAACATTAACCGTATGCCCAGTTAGCAATATTGTAAGACTTAGTGTCTTCGGCCAGTTGTGGGTGCTCTGGTTGTGCCTCTGCCAACTTATTCGGGGACATGGGCATGAAGATACTTCACTTTATATTTGATAATACTGAAAGGTAAACTGGCATCTCCTTCCACAAAGAAGATCCCGTACCTATTTATAATAATTCAGCACAGTAAAATTGCAAAAACCGACTCTAATTTTCCATTGGGTACCACTCATTAATGATGAAGTCTTCAAAGTAGAGATAACTGAAAAACTTGAACAACGATATAGCTTATATGAGACAACCTCGGAATCATGACTTATATTTGTGTAAAAGAACCATCAAAATCGGTTGCCTATTGGCCGAGTAATCGTCTATCAAATATAAAAAAATACAGTCGAATTAAGAACTTCCTCCTCTATGGCGTCGGTTGAAACTGATAATAGAGTATCGCGGTTAAATTTAGTTCAAGTTTTAAATTTAAAGCCCTTTAAACTTGGGCAGCTAAAAACATACTCAGAAGGCTTTACATTTCAGACCCAAATCAACCAAGACCGCATATATTCCTTAAAATCAGACTATCTATCCGCTAGTGGATTCCTTCCTTTAATTTGCCTTTCTATGTTTCCTATTATGCCTTTACTTTGAGTTTTCGCCATTGCATTTGTTAATTTGTAGGTGATAGACTCCCGGATTGGTACCATAGCCATAATGTCAACGCTTGCAGCTTCCGTGTTCCAGTTCGGAGGGTACGGTAGCCGGTAAACTTCCTTTTGCTCTAGCCCTAGCATTTCGACCTCAGATTGGCAATGCAACATTACCACCTTAGATGGCCCTAGCGGCATAAATTTCTGACTATCAGGAAATCCGACTTCTTTGCCGTCCAACATCGTGTAAAAAAATGAATCCACATTTCCCTTGATCATCGCATCATGTCTGAACGGATGGACCGATTTCCATTATCATTAAAGAAAAAGAGATGTTAACCATCTTGCGTGGTTAAATTTGGTTCAGGTTTATATGTTTTCGCTATTGCATTTGTTCATTCCTAAGAAACATGTAAAAATGTCATTTTTCAAAAATATGTTTATAGTTTTAAATTTTCCAGTTGAATATTCCTAAAGCAATGTTTAACGATCTGGGAAATGATCCGTGAAAGTCTGGTTGGGAAACAAATACATAAATTCAAATTTCAAAAAGTTTTCAGGTTAACACATATCAATATTCTGAAAATTCGTAAGCCAAAGAAATAAACGTGATTTACAGTTTATTAGTCTTTTGAAATGCGACGATCATAACTTGTTATGTTAGTTTGGAAAGTAAAAATTTATGAAATCTAGAAGGAAAAAGGGTGTATTTTATCAATGATTTTTCTTTTCAAGTAGATCCATAGTTAAGGTATGACAACGTACAGCTAGTTTTTAACCGAGTTTTTTTTTATTTGATGAGGAATAGTTTCGAATTGGTCTCATAAAAAAATAATTCAGGTAAGCCCATTAGCTTTTATTTTATGAGCACTTTTTATCTATTTTCACCTTTACCGATGTTTATTTTTATAAATTAAATTTAATCATATCAGTAATAAACTAAAAAATATTAAATTAAAATAACTACGTTAATTAAAACCGACTTTATATATCAATATAAATATCATTAAATAGCACATACAAGTAATAGGTAGTATACAATTAATATTAAATCTTTATTTTTTTTTATTTAGTTTTGAAGTCGGTTTTAATTAACGTTGCTATTTTTATTAATAAATATGAACAGCCTGTTAATATTGTTTGCGAGTACACTCAAGTTGCCTATTGCCTAACAACAGAGTAAGGATTTATTACAAGTAGATATTTAGCCCAGAGAATACAGTGTTAGACCTATAAAAGGGCTAGGACCTACGGCTATTAACACATAAACTCGACTAGCTCGTTCGCAACATTACATTAAACAGTATTTTATTAAAAAATAACAAAATGTTCAAGTTGGTAAGTAATCTATTATTTAAATATTGTTCTGCCTCTCGTGGTCTGTCGGTGGAATGCAAAAAAATATATTTCTTATTATAACCCTGACGATGCTGCTGGAGCAAAAATTATTAGTTTAGAAAGTAAAAATTAGAAATTAGTTTAGTAGAAATATCCTAATATATTAGGCTTAGTATCTTCACGCCCATATCCCTGAAGAAGTAGGCAGAGTAACAACCAGGGCAACTACAACTAACCGAAGAAACTAAGTCCCACAATGTGATAGGTGCCAAGCCTATCGCCAACCGGGCACGTATCTAATCCTGGACACCGTTATTTTTATCAGAAAATTGAAAATATATTTCCATTTTTCGATTGGGGATCAAACCTGAACCTTAAAAAAGTCAAGTCCGACGCCGGACCGCTAGACCACAGAGACGAATATCGTATTTGTAACAAATAATTAATGTCTTTCCAGCGCTTTAAAAAAATACTCTATTCGATTTAAAAATACAGGGAGACATCACAGTGATACATGACAGTTGAACAAACTATTATAATCAGCTACTTTCAAAAAAATATTACTTTTTGCAGTCGGTTCTTGAATTTCTGAATATCATTTCAATTTGGATTAGATTATTTTACTCAAATTTGCCAAGTAGGCAAAACTACGACCAAAAATGAAATTGGATTATTCTTTACTAGCGGCTTGCTCTGACTTCGCTCGGTTATGAAATATACATGTGAACCTTCCTCTTCAATCACTTTAGCTTTAAAAAAACGCATCGAAGTCCGTTGCATAGTTTTAAAGATTTAAACATACAAAGGGACAGAGGAAGCGACTTTGTTTTATACTATGTAGTGAAAACAAATTGCAATTCCAATGATTTTGTATAAAATGTAGGGAGAAAGTTACAATTATTGAGACTTGAAAAACGTGTTTTTATAAAATCCTTGACAATAGATTATATTAAATTGATTAATAATCAGAGAGTACGTAAATCAATCGGTTCTGAAAATTAACAGGCTTATTCATAAACGTTGTTTAACTTTTAATCACCAATTTAAATAATGTTTAAATTTTTTTTTATTCATAAACGCTATTTAGGGTTAATCATTTGTTTAAATATACTCTTAAATAGCTGTCACTTTAAACAACCTCGGACCCTTGTTTAAAACCTTAAT
Organism: Calephelis virginiensis; assembly: GCA_002245475.1. NCBI lineage: Eukaryota > Metazoa > Arthropoda > Insecta > Lepidoptera > Riodinidae > Calephelis > Calephelis virginiensis. The sequence continues at coordinate 178,389 of NJDC01004261.1, forward strand.
CAACAAAATNNNTTATGAATAACAAATTTTTAAACAATGCTTAAGGCTTAATCAAGAGATTAGTTAAGCAATGTTTAGGAGGTTATTTAACTACTTTTTATGAATAAGGCAGTAAGTGTTAGTTTGACAAAAGCTTTAAGAAAAAACCAGCAAATACAAAAAAGCAACGCGTTGAATTGGTCGGATGATAAATAAGTGGATCCTCGTATAAAAGCCTATACCTCTAAGTTCCTACACTACCTAACTAAAAGTATATTGTTACAGAGCCATCTTTTTTTTAAGATTTGCTTAAAGGTGACCAAAACTTTGTAAATTTTAACATCCAACTACGCTTTTAGCGCATCTTAAGGGTTAGGTTACCATAGTTTTAAACAAATTTAATAGAAAAATTGAATTTTTTAATTCTAGAATTCGTTTTGGAATCTAACATTTTTTAAATTATTTTTAGGCAATTCTATTCGCCATTGTTGCGTACACCCAAGCCGGAGTGATCGCACCCATCGTACCGGTGGCTCATCCCGTGGTCGCCCATCCAGTGGTTGCCCACCGCGTGGTCGCACCCGTCGTCGCCCACCCCGTGGCCGCAGTCTCCCACACTTCCGTTGTCCACCACGCACCAATCGTCCACCATGCACCTATAGTCCACGCTGCCCCCATCGTGCCAATCGTGAAACATGCTCCCATCGTCGTTCACCATTAATTGGACTTTTGATAATGAATTACATATTTTGATATAATATTTGCTTTTATCCTTTTTTCCACGTCATGCTTTTTTGGCGATGTGTGTATGCATTGCACAAGACTTGCATATCTAGCAATAGCAAAAGCCATATACGTCTGACATCGACACGACGACGTCGTCTTATCAATAAGTGGCGACGTTCGTATCAAGGGCTAGATGTTTAAATAATAAAGATGCGTCGCAAGAAGCCCTTGTATGGTAGGTATGTGTGATATATTAAAATGTATTATTTTCTTGTTCTTAAAGTTGAGATCTTGAAGTATTTGGCGCTATAGATACGTTTGCTGTACTTTCGTATTACAAAAGATAATATAGATTTATTAAAAGATGCAAATAAAATAATAGATTCACAAAAAAAGTGAGCAAAATTGGTCATCCTTTCTTCGGTAATGCGGTGACCAAAGATAATAGAGATTCATCTTTATTATCAAGAGAAAAACCTTAGAAAAATACAAATCCAATATTTGACATCGTATATTCCAACTTGAGAGATAGTTTAGTAAATTAAGTGTTCAAAACGTGTTTAATTGTTTTGTAGTAAAATGGTAGTTTAAATTGAACAATTCAAGGATACGAAACAAATGAAGTGATAAATCAGTAGGAAGGTTGTTTAATCACCGATCGGGGCGCATCCTGCAGTTATCCTTGAGCCAGTGGATAATCACAAGCCGATGAATTCCGAACCACTATACGAATACTATACTATACGAAATAGAGACAAAATACTCCCCCGAGTGGCACAAGGAAGTAAATCACTACTTTTAAAATACAAGGATGTTCTTTATTTTGATTGTTTTTGTATTTCTACTTATATCAATATATTTATAAGTTGTGAAATAGCTGTCTGCACACTTTTTAAAGCTATTGCATAGCTTCTATCGCGGACCTTGAGCGTGGAGACCAAATCCAGGAATTCCGTAACGAAAATAACCTAACACCCTCAGCTACGACCGGCACAGTGGTGATACATTTAGTTTTGCCATCTATCGATGAATAGCAGAACTTTTAATGACTTTTTGATCACGCTTGTCTCTTTAGTTCAGCAACTCGTCTATATATAGCATTGGTTGTACCAGCGTTACTGCGCATGCGTACCTTTTCGCCCAGCAATCTGGTGACTCATGCCTGCTTATGCAATAGCTTTACTGCGGCAGTCTCCGAATGCCACACGTCTTTTTTTTATTTAAGAGGTTTGCCAACAAGCTTATATCGCTCCTGATGGTAAGAGATGACCGTGGTCTATATACACCATAAATGTTATATGTGCGTGTCTGTCCCGTGGCCGGGATGTTAGGCCTGTTGTGCAAACCTACCGACTACCCGACCCTCCAGACCCTGACGTGACAAAGCCATTATAAAATGGGCGGCAGTAGGTAATAAGTAAGACGGTCAATTCGTAAGCAAATTGATACAGAGCATAATTTTTTTATGAAATTGGAAGACGGATGGATTTCCTGATGGTAAGAAATTCACGCCGCCTAGAGACACCAAATGTGGTAATGGTGCATTGCCAACCTAATGCCAGAATATTAGGCCTCAAGCAAAAGTAAGTTTACTGGCTACATTGGGATAATTTAGACATGACAATAGCATGTGTACATGATGGCTAACGAACATAACTTAATAGACGTTTTTTTAAACCTTCGTGCTTAAATCGTCAGAATAATTAATACATGCACTTATTGTCATGCAACAAGCACAATATAACTTAATCTGACATACTCTATCATATTTTCAAGACATGAAAAATTGTACAGACTACTCTACACGTGGGCCTCTATATAGCAATTTTGTATTTAATGGAGTAATCTAACCATAATATAAAGTAAAAAGTATCTTCTCGCCCATATCCCCGAAAAGGTAGGCAGAAGCACAACCAGGACACCCACGGCTAGCTAAAGACAGTAAGTCCCATAATGTGATTGGTGGCAAGTCTATCGCCAACTGGGCACATATCCAATCCCGAGCAATATTTTTTTAGAACATTGGAAAAACCACATTTCCTTTTTATTGCTGCTTTACTTGGTGTAATATAATATAATAATCTCTATGTATTTCAATGTAGCTATGATAAGTGGTAGGTAGTAGAGCAACTGATGACCTCATGAAGTCAAATCCAACACCTGGACCGCTAGACTACAGAGACGATATGATATGTATCCGATATAATATAGGATTATGAATGACGCACCTCAGTAACTGCACATATCCTCTCCTGGCCTCCCGTATGATAATGTCTATACTTGCAAATGTCACAAAATAAATGATTTTTGAGGTAAATCTGGTGCTTTATTTAAATCTAGGTTATATGTAAGCTTCGCGGAAAGCTTTCTTTACCGACAAATCACCTAGAATACAAAATGTCTGGAAGGAATCCAATCCAGCCGACGTATATATTTGACTCCTAAATGGATTATACCAATATTTTTTCGGCTGTGTGAATCTGTTGACGAAAAGGCTTTCTTTAGTTCTATCAATTCTTTTTGTATTGAATGAATTTCGAGGTTAAGAGGATTATGTGAAAATATGAATGATATACATTTGGTAAATTTATTTTGAACTACTTATTTCAAGATTATTAATGTCAAAAATAAATATTGAAATACCGAACCTTTCACAAAAAGGTTATGAAAAACACACCCAGGTTTATTTTATAATTATATTCTTTTATCATTACAATATTTGAAAAAGAAGAAGAATTTGCGTCGCTGTCATTTTTTGGCGGGGATGTTTGGCCTCGAGCAAAATCAAGTTTACCAGTTACCTTACTCTCTGAACCGGAACGCCTCAACGGCAAGAACTAACGTTATGGCGGCAAGAATAAATAAGGCGGTGGTACCAATCGAGCGAATTGCAGTGGAACTCTACCACCTAGTCAGATGTCACTGTGTTAGTGACGCTAAGTCTCAGACTCTGACATAACTTTTTTTGAGGACTGATAACTAATTTTAAATAATTTAAGCCCGATTTTGTTAAATCGGCTAACTTTATGCAAATTTACTTGTCTAATGGCAAATGCTATTGCCGATGTAAAAAACAAAAAAAAACACAACTAGTCTATGAGTCGATCGAGTGTTAAACTATAAATAAAGAAGATAATAAATATCATCTTTATGGTGTGTGAAACCATCGAACTGTCCCAGTTTCCCCAGGTGGCTGACAACACCTTGACCCCGCTGTTTTTGCCATAATGAGCCATCCGTTATGCGATTATGGTATTGGAGACCTCGCGTGGCGAAAATATCAATCGTTTTGATGGAGCCAGGGGATATTTATATTAATAATTCCCTTTACCCTATTTGGGGACCATAAAGTTTGATACGGTTCAAATATGGCTTTTTGGTGTGTCTAATATAAATGGTCACAAGACCTACAACATCAATGGTGTCTATAGGCCAGAGCTAACACTCATCAACATAAGAGCCGTGAGATGAGAGAGAAGTTCATAACATATCTATGCTCTGTATTGCCTGATGGGGAATCGGGGATGGGAAATCTACATGTATACAGGGTTACTTTGAAAGGCCAAATTGTAATAAACCCCGTTAAGGCTTAAACGGTCACGCATTTTAAATACTATTGCCAAGTTGTGATATTTACTTTTATAACCATTTATTGACGTTATGACTCGTACTAGGTACGACATAGAGTGACGACAAGTGAAGCATTTTTGCTGACTGTTTGAAATGAATGTTTATAAAAGTACATATCACAATTTAGCAATAATATAGTCTTTACCCCCTTTGACCGGTCCTTTCAAAGTTACCCTGTATAGAGCGTAAGTGTTATACGTGCGTCGTTGTTTTGTGGAAGAGATGTAATTGTGCAAATCAACCGGCTACCTTATATATGAAAAAAAAAGTTAATATTTTTGGATTAGTTTTAAATAACTACATTTACTTAAATTTTAACATTAACAAAATATTGCTGAATGTTTAACAGATAAGAACGCCTGGTATTAATTCCTCATGCCAATATCATAAAAATAAAATGTGTAATTATACAAATTGTAAAATAAGAAAAAAGACAATCCTGCTGAGTTTCTTGCTGGAACTTCTGTGTGATACCGCGTTCCGATCCTGTGGTGGATTTAGTAATATATAGACGCGTCACAAGTGGCTCTTATAGGTTAATATAAAATAAAAATATTTTAATTTTATTTGATTCGGTGACCCATTTCCTGATGGTAAGAAATTAACGCCGCCTAGAGACACCAAAGGTGGTAATGGTGCGTTGCCAACCTAAGGCCAGGATGTTAGGCCTCGAGCAAAAGTAAGTTAATTGACTACCTTACCCTCCAAACCGGAACACGTCATGACGTTATGGCGATGGTACCAATCCGAGTGAGTCGCTGCGAAACTCTACCACCTAGTCAAATGTCACGGTGTTAGTGACGGTAGGCCTGTGCACGGACAACACGGGTGTTTTAAATCGTCACAATTTTTTCTTTGTAATAAATTAAATTAACTGTATTCAATTAGTGTCCGACATAATATTTTTTTTATATAGATACCGTCAATCCAGGGATGACAATTAGTGTATTACATGCGATAGAGCTTCGGTTGTACATGATTACATGCGGTACAGCCCTAATGATGCTTGTATAGCAAAACCGGTTAGTTAGAAAAAATAAAAATATATTGTGAAAAGTAAAGTGATGTTAATTAATAATTATGTTTATAACATGATGTCAATATTTTTAAGGTGCTATCAGTAAATTACGAATTTATTTGCCACACACAAATACATATCTTCACGCCTTCCCTTACAGCAGCCTTTCCCAAAGTGGGCGATAACGCCCCCTTGTGGGCGCTGGAAGCCTAGAGGGGGGCGGTATAAATCTTGAAAAAAATGTTTTTTTTTAAACTAGGCGCAACAAATATGTTATTGAGGTTATTGACAAGAAAAAGACGACGACGGTTTCAGAGACTCTTGTACCACCTAGGGATTAAAAGCCGAGCGATTTAATCGTTGAATGTCAACCTAGTTCTTCCTGGGTACCTACATCCAACCACATTAGCATTGTACTCGTATATTTGCTTTGTCAATCTTTCATCTGTCATTCTTTCACATGATTGAACTATTGGAGCATGCCCTTTCTCATTTAACACCAACAATTTCTTGCAATCCCGCTCTTTCTTAGATCTTACTGTTACGAATGTGATCAACGAGCGAGACACCACAGATTTTCCGTAGTGTTGTCATTTCGACATTATTTGTCCTACTTTCATGCTTTTCCTGACACACCCAACTCTCGCTTTTCTAAAGTAGCGTTGGGATAAGCACAGAATTATGCAAAGCGAATCTAGCATCATGAGTTAAACGGTTTTGCAATAATTTCCCAGCGCTTCATTCACATTATTCCTTGCTCACACTCTCTTTTCTATATCCACGGTGTACCTTCCATCCCTGATTTAAAGTACAACCAAGATATACAATATCATTCACATGTTTCAGAACTACATTATCAACAAAAACTCTTACATCCGTTCAGTCACTGTTTTTTTTAATGCGAAGAAAACCAATGTAAGTATTTAATTTTTTCGCATTGAAATGTAATGTATGTATGTTAATTACATGTTCCTTTCTTTATGTCTTGCCGATGGTTAAATTTTGTTTCAGTTGATGTTTTTATGTTAAAAATGTAAAATTTTATCCGGAACATAGAGAACAATTAGCAACATGTTAATAAAACTTACCTATCAAGTGAGACAGCAACGAGGCTGTAGACGGAGGCTGCCACGGACAAACCCTGGACGTAGGGCACTGTTTTGCACATCAGCCATCCCAGCACCCATGCTGCAAGAAAAAAATATAATTAAACAAACTTGTTTATAGCACATGAATAATTCGCAGGAATTGTTGATGTTAGTTTGTTGAATACGCAACGTTTTTTTTTGTGATATTGGAAGCAGGCGGATTTTCTGATGGTAAGAAATTCCCGCCACCTAGAGACACCAAAGTTGGTAATGGTGCGTTGCCAATCTGAGGCCGGGATGTCAGGCCTCCAGCAAAAGTAAGTTTACCGGCTACATCCAAACCGGAACACGTCATGACGTTATGGCGGCAGGAATAAGTAAGGCGGTGGTACCATTCCGGGTGAGTCGCTGCAAAACTCTACCACCTAGTCAGATGTCATGGTGTTAGTGACGGTAGGCCTATGCTCGCCTTTTACGAGCTGCCTGGCAGGAAGGCAGATGGTCTCTTCTGCAAAAGAGCCCGGACCAACACGGGGGAAACGATTGTTACGGTTTTCTTACTTAATGGTTTTAAAACCACATAACTTACTATTACGCGAAGTATTTTAACCCATCTGTGTTGACTTTTGAGGTACATGGAAATTTATTTAAATTAAAGTTTTCTTATTTAATACCAAGTAAAGTTATGATATCTTGCACTCAAGAAAATATAGTCACAAGTATCTTTTTAACTACTAAAAAAGGTAATTGTAAATTTAAAAAGGTAATCGCCTCTCTTGTCTAGCGATTTGTCGTCAAACTTGATTTCTTGAGGTCCCGGGCTCGTGTCCAAACCCAACCTCACAGCGAAGATAATAAATAAGCAAGGTATTTATCCAATTGAGTCATCACCAGTCAGTCCACGGTATTAACGACGAATGGACCACTGCTCACCTCTTACGGAATGATTAGCAGGAACTGGGAAGGACATTTACCTATATTCTATCAAAAAACTCGGGTATAACACAGGGACTGGTTAAATACCCTCAAATGCTATAAAAAACCCATCATACTTCAAAAGTCATCAAACTGCAATAAACCAGTTCAATAATCCGATTCAAATCAAAGTAGTTCAAAGATTTATTGATTTAATCCTTTACCAAATCCCTTCAGATTGTGCTCACAAAGGGGAATAAATCTGGAAAAACAAATGGCTCCCCTAATAACATTCAGATTCAGATTCCCAGTCGTTTAACCCTAATAAATAGTTCACGTACGCTCAGGCGTCACATGCCAACCTGTTCTGCTAATGTAGGATCACAATGCACTAAAGTTTACGAACATAAATGAAACTAAATTAAAAAGGAATAAACCTCTAAATTCTGTTCGATATCTCATTTTTTCCGTGTTAGAAATGTTGAAATATGGAATAGAGTTTATATAATTATAGCGGCCAGGCGAGATTGGATTAAATGGGTCATTACCAACTAGACCAGAGTTTCCCATTTGGTGGCTCGCAACCCTGTATACTACTGAGTTCCGATTAAATACCAGGCCGCGATATACATGTTTTAAAAATAAATACTGGTTCCTGTATTTACTTTTAAAACATGTATATCGCTACAAGGAGTGTAAACAGACCTCAGGATAAAATAAACGTCATATTACGCAAATGTGGGTATTTCGATATTTCCTGCGTAAGTTGTTGTATGCCATAAAATCACCTTTTCGTGAAAAGAATTTGATAATACCAAAAACCGTTTTGTGTTTTGCAACATTTAATACATTCTAAGTAAAAAAATGTGTTTTTTTTAGGCATGTACCATATGTATGTAACGAACTACAATATGGTAGAGATATAAATGCTCTAATCTAATACAATACTTTTGAAGTTACAATAACCTTGGTATTAGGTAGGTTGTTTTATTAAAAAAAGCAGCTATTTGACCTAAATAGACATTACCGAAATAACATTCTTAAAATAATTTTACAAAAAATGCGTATGATTTTATATCCCTCATGTGAAACGTTTGGGTTGAAATATAATAAGTGGGCCACGAAAAAGCATTATGGAAAATACCTGGCCATGACAGAACAATGTTTGGGAAACAGTGAACTTTCCCAAACTTTCTTTCTTTCCCGGGTTCTCTAAGTATCCACTATTAGGGTTAGGATCCTTGACTTGTTTTGCGCTATAGTGTTCTGTTCCGGAGGATATATTAGTCGGTGTACCCGCACTTCAACTTAGCGACACATTTACAACATTTAAAGCGTCTATAGGCCAGTTCTCTCTTAAGGGGCCATGTATGCTAAAATACGTCAGCAATATACTGTTTTTTTCATACAAAGCAATTATGGATCTTTGCGACAAAAATACACAAGGTTAACATTAATATGCTTTATAAGAATAGTGTTTCCAAAACACGATTCATTTCACTTTGCTCGATAGAAAAAAATCAAAAAGTTAAGCCTTTTTTGAAAAGAAAACCCAACTATCTACTTCAATTTTGAAAATTTCGACACCAGATTTAACATAAACATAGTAAGTATTATACTTAAATGATAACTGTTTCAGCTTTTATATTTTTTTTTCAAATTACTTTTATAGTGTCAAAAATAGTGATTTGGCGCTTAAGACATTTACTTTAGAGCGCAATATTTCATAGTAATCATGGAACGGGGGAATGCGCTGATTGGCTCTTCTGGCTGACTAAGTATGGGGCCTTAATAACAAAAAATCGTGTGATTTGTATAAATTGATGTGCTATCTATCTTTACTTCTTTAGTAGGGTCATATATAGAGACTATATATAATTCGTTAATAAACGATAAAATTTGTCCATGAAAGTTCCAGCGTTCCAGCGGCTAATGCAAAACCGGTGCCAGTATAAATAAGTTCAGAATACGAAAGTGGACACACATGATTTTTTTTTAATTTAAGCTTTGTTTCATCAAAATCGTATACCCAGGAGCGAAATAAACTTGGAATAAATGTAAAAAGTAGTAAAAAAAAGACTTATGCTCAAAATTTTTTGCTGATACTTTTTTAGTACCTATTTAGAACATACAATGAACAGTAGGCGGTTTCCCTGCTAATAGTACAACCTTTACATAGTTAATTGTCAAATATGTTCGCTAATACCTTTTATTGAGATACTAAGAACATCCAGACGCTTTTCCTGGTGCTAAGAGAGAACATTTGCTTATGTACATCATGATAATAACCCGGTAGCTGTAATGGTGGCAGGAATAGGTGCTGGTTCTCCTCGTGCTGCTCCTTTGCAGAAATAAGCAATCTGCCTTCCTGCCAGGCAGCTCGCAAAAAGCGAGCATAGGCATAAAATTTATGCTGAACCATTTGATATAAAGTATCTTCACACCCACATCCCCGAAGAGGTAGGCAGAGGTACAACCAGGGCACCCACGACTAGCCGAAGACTAGGTCCCACAATGTGATAGGTGGCAAGCCTATCGCCTACCGGGCACATTTCCAATCCCACGCAACATTATTTTTATTAGAAAATTGGAAAAACAAAATTTTCTCTTTGTTGCCTGACCCGGGATTCGAATGTAGAACCCAATTAAATAGTTGGAGTTGGTTTTTGCAGATTTTCGCGCTTACTTATTAGATTCTAACTTCGTAAAAGTCTACTATGACTTTAATAATAAAATAACTTACTTTTAATTATAATTTATTCAACCTTATGTCAAAAGCCCTTCTTGGAGCTATCTCCAACAAAAGCTCTGTCAAAGAACCGCACCTAAGCAACAGCAACAGGTGGAAACGGGTCACTAAATCAATATTTACACGATGCCCTGCAACCAAAACTAGGTCACTGTACCTACGACCCCATAGCCTTGCATTCCTATCAGCCCATCTCCTTCACACAGTACTAACCTCTCATAACTCCATCCCTTTCTTATGGCCTTGTCCTGCTAGGAAACGCAGCACAAACGACGGAAATGGCTAACATTTTATCACATAAATATGAATTTTATCATAAGGTTTTAAAGTCGGTATTTCCTTATCCGTAAAGTTGCATCTCCTTAAATCGATTGCCGGTACGGCTGATTTAATTTTAATGAGTTCGGTTATTTTGATTTTTGGTTTATTTTTCAATTTAGTTGGTCCTTGGCCTACTCGATATGTATGGCATAGATAAGAATTATTTACGTGATTTCCAATAAATAACAGTATTCTTTTTGTACATAGTTAGGACATAAATAGCCCTGAATTATTGATAGTACCTTCTATCATGTTATAATCACTGACACAGTTTACCAGCAATTTTATACAATTGGTAGAACTTAAACATCAGCTATTTGGTAAAACTTCGTTATTCATTATTAAAACCATTCTCACTTAAGAGGTAGCTTTTGGTTTTTAACTAAATACCCACGAAAGATAAGAACCCTTTCAGAATTACTTAAAGCGTTTTTATTAATTACTATCCGATCCAGCGAACTTTATTCACTTGACACTCACTACCCTCTACTAATCATGCAGGTAGGCGTAAAGATATGTATGTGTATGTGATATGTACGTCCAAATTTCAAGTTGTTTGGTATCTTTATACTGAACGATTTTATCTTTGTAAGTTTTAGACTACAAAATTTTCGGCTTAAATATATTATACTACTACTATAAAACTATGGAATATTGTGTAAAGCACATACTGTAATTAAAAAATGAATAAATTCCTTTAGTAAGCGGGTTAAAGTATCGTTTATCCTTTCAATTTAACAGATTCGGCGTAAATCATGTTCACGACACAAACAGACAAAAAATATCGTATCTTAACTGTATAAGATAAACATAATCATTACATACAAAAATCGGTAATTGGAGACAATTTTTGACGACCTCAGACCCAGTTGTCATACTAGACCATATAATATTGTAATGACTTGCTCTGATTGGTATTCTTCGCTACCGAGGGTAATTAAAAAACGATGGTATACAGGAGGCTTTACAGATTGAGATGGCAACATACGCTAAGCATCTTTGTCACTCTATTAGCAACTTAAAGCTTGAGTGGGACCTAGAGAAAAAAATTATACTTTTTTATGTAATTAAAAGTTTGTTGTATGAAAGTATACAAGCGTAGTATTAATGAAGAAATTAGTATGTAGTATCTTATACCTTTAAATGCAATTCTTGTATATATATATTCCAGATTCCAATTATATATTCCAACGATTTTCATGAAATTTAGTATGTAGGGGGTTTCGGGGGCGATGAATCGATCTAGCTAGGAATCATTTTATTCGCGTTTAAACTGAAAATTTTATTCGTATTTAAACTGAAAAATAGGACTTTTCCTGTCATCTATTGGCGAATAATAATACTATTTTTTTGTTAGCAACAAAGTTGTTCCAGCAGATGGCATTGTTAACTAACACGAAGTCAATGAGTGATTGCTGAGAAATTTTATATTATGGGTCGTACTTAAATATAATTTCCAAAAAAACCCAATTTATAAAAAAAAGAAATACCGAGGAAAGCTCAACCGAGCTTCCGAGATGACCATCCAGGTACTGTTTTCCTCATGCCGTCATATCTCACTCAATGAGCCATCGCTTTACCTAAGACCCTGCCATAACTAATTATGACAACTGTTGACTTATTTTGTACATGTTAAACCCGTTTAACCCTAGCATGACTGACGACAACTAAAAACATAGTTTGAGTTTAAGCCCGATTTCGTGAAACCGAGTAATAACTTGATATAAACTAACGGCCAATATCAACAACCTATCTACAGATAAAGATGCTAAAATATTTTTTTTATTATTGAAAAATACCAGCGGTACATGGCAACTGATTTAAAATAGCACAGTCTCTTATCCTGGATCGGTTTTTAATATTGGCCGTATTTCAACTCCACTTTTCCAATCCAAGTTCGAATATTTAAAATTTAAATATATTTATATGAAAGAGCATGAAAGTAGGATAATTGCGGTCGAAATGACAGCACTATGGAAAATCTGTGGTGTAACGCTCGCTGACCGCATTTGTAACAGTGAGATCCGAGAAAAAGTGGGATTGAAAGAAAGTGTTGGTGTTAAAATGCGAAAGGGCGTGCTCCGCTGGTTCGGACATGTGGAAAGAATGACAGATGAAAGATTGATAAAGCAAATATACAGTGAATATATAGATGGATTTAGGTACCCGGGGAGACCAAGGCAGACATTCCACGATCAGATCAATCGGATATTATCTGAGGGTGGTGTCAAGAGTCTCCGAAACCGGCGTGTATGTATGAAAAGGGCAATAAATGTGAAAGAAGCTAGACAGGTTTGTCAGAATAGTGAGGTCTGGCAGTTGATACCCTGATAAAACTTTGCATTTCTTAACCACAAACATCGACTGCTTTCATCAAGTGGTTAAGTAGTTAAACGAAATTCATTTTACATTCAAATAAAAGAATCTATTGCTTTCATTATCGACATTTGGTAAAACTCCAGCAATATGTTGGTTATAAGTCAGTTACAGCCAATATTAATTATCTATGATTAGAGACAGGACTATTTTAGATTTTTTTATGATATTGGAAGGCAAACAAGCAGATGGATTTCCTGGTGGAAAGAAATTCACGCCGCCTAGAAACACCAAAAGTGGTGATGGTGCGATGCCAACCTGAGCCCGGGATGTTAGGCCTCGAGCAAAAGTAAGTTTACTGGCTACCTTACCCTCCAAACCGGAGCATGTCATGACGATAACGTTATGGCGGCAGGAATAGTTAAGGCGGTGGTACCAATCCGGGTGAGTCGCTGCGAAACTCTACCACCTAGTCAGAAGTCCCGGTGTTAGTGACGGTGAGCCTGTGCTCGCCTTTTACGAGCTACCTTGCAGGAAGGCAGATGGTCTATTCTGCAGAGGAGCCCGGACCAACACGGGGAATTAGTATTAGATCATAAAAAAATAGCAACAAAACTCTATGCCTATCTCTAACTGAAGATATATTATTGGCTGTTAAACACATTCATACTATTCATTATTTCGGCCTATCAATTTTGCAAATCATAATGATAATAACCAGTAACAACAAGTATAGATAGGCTGAGAAGAATCTACCGTCCAGTCATGGTGACTGGGTAGTCATAGTCACTATGCTTGTAAACAAACCTACACACGCTTATTACGAACAGGTTGAAAAGAAACCAGTTGGCCTATATCAAGTTAAAAAAAGTAAAAGTATCTTCACGCCCATATCCGTGAAGAGGTTAGCAGAGGCACAAACCAAGGCACCCACCACTAGCTGAAGACACTAAGCCCCACAATGTGATAGGTAGCAAACCAATCGCCAACCGGGCACATATCCAGTCCTGAGCAACATTATTTTTTAATAGAAAAATTGAAAATATACTTTTACTATTTTTATTGTTGCCCGAACCGGGAATCGATCTTGGGACATCAAGAAGTCAAATCCGACGGCCACACAAGCGACCTATATCAAGTAACCTGGGACTTACATAATAATATCTATGAACTGCATAAACTGTCATTGTTTCCGCTAAATAAATAAATAAGTAAATGTTCCTGAACAAGTTATACAAATTGAATCTAACCCCAAAGCAAGCGAATTATATGCTTGTGTTATGGATGTTAGTCAACGATACTAATACATAGAAATACTTAAATATATATCAGAATAAATTTAATAAACACCCAGACCCGGAAATGCAGACATCCAATTGTTCATCACACAAATCCCCCGTCGGTAATCGAACCCGAGCCTCGCGGTTGGTCAGTGTAGTTAGACGCTAGCCACTCGACCAACGAAATAAACTGCTATTCTACATTACAACGGCCTAAATACATATTAAATATCAACCTTCAGGTCCATGTCACGAAGTTCACGACTCCATATCAATTTATCTAAGCTACAATTTTATAAAACTAAATATTACCCGCGGGCATGCCCACGTATTAAAATTATTTAGCTCTCCTACCTCCCTCTTTAGCTGCCTCTGTGATCTAGCGGTCCAGCGTCGGACTTGACTTCTTGAGGTCCCGGGTTCGATACCGGATCGGGCAACAAAGAAAATTGAAAATATGTATTTTCAATTTTCTAATAAAAATAACGCTGCCCGGAATTGGGTATGTACCCGATTGCCAATAAGCTTGCCGTCTATCACATTATGGGACTTAATATCTTCTGTTAGTCGTGGATGTCCTGGTTGTGCCTGTGCCTACCCTTTCGGGATATGGGGGTAAAGATACTTACTTACTTACTTACTTACTTACTTACTTACTTACTTACTTACTTACTTACTTACTTACTTACTTACTTACTTACTTACTTACTTACTTACTTACTTACTTACGTACTCGTAAATCTGGTTTTCCAGTTGTCAAATAATTTTGTCAAATTTAATATCCAATTTCAGATTTCTTTGAACAGGTACACATTTTACTTAAACAATATTTTTACACGATTTATAGTCTTTTTGATTGAAATTACAAAATCTTACATGTTTTAAGCAGACCTTCTAGCTGGATTCTTTGATCAAATTTCGCTGTTGCTACTAAATTTGACGAAAACATCCAATTTATTTCATTGAATGTACATTGGAAAATACTATCCTTAGGGCCACTTGCACATTCCCGGGTTATACTTGATATTGAGTTAAACTGACAAATATAAGGTGGTTTAACTCTAGTTAGACGCTAACTCAGTGTTAAATACTTAACCCAGGAACGTGCAAGTGGCCCCTAGTCTTCGAAATATACCCTCAATAATATAACTCACAAAGCTTTCGTAACCATGGAATGAGTTTTAAGAGAATAAACATTTAACTTAATAATTCTACGATATTTAAATTTTATTTGTCTATCGGTAACATCACGTCTTTTTATTTGTCTTTAGGTTCTTCACTTTCTAATTCTCTTATTGGCGGTTTTCTGAAAGGTACTTTGTAAAAGGTGATCATAATAAAAATATTAAACTTTGTTAACGAAACCGCATATCCCCGGTATATAAAATATTGTCAATAATAACTTATCAATCTGAATTTGAAATACTTAAATTATTTTAGAAGTTTTTATATATTTGGTTTCTTCTTTCTAATGATAAATAAATACCCCTTGGACAAGTCTGCATGAGGTCCCGGGTTTGAATCCCGGGTCGGGCAACAAAAAGAAAATTGGGTTTTTCCAAATTTTCTAATAAAAAAAATGTTGCTCGGGATAGGATATGTGCCCGGTTGGCGATAGGCTTGCCAACTATCACATTGTAGGGGACTTAGTATCTTCGGCTAGTCGTGCGTGCCCTGGTTGTGCCTCTGCCTACCTCTTCGGGGATATGGGCGTGAAGATACTTGGACAAGTCACACAAATTGAATCTAACCCCAAAGTAAGCAAATCATATGCTTGTGTTATGGGTGTTAGTCAACGATACTAATCTATATAGAAATACTTAAATAGATACCAGAATAAATTTAATAAACACCCAGATATCCCGGATATCTAGACATCTAAATGTTCACATCACAAATGCCTGCCTCGTGGGGAATCGAACCCGAGCCTCGCGGTTGGTCGATGGAGTTAGGCGTGTACGCTAGCCACTCGACCATTATTCGTTGGTTGAGTAATACCTATTAACAATATCTATTAACTATAATAATACCTATTAACTATAAATTAAAATTTGGTTAAATGAGAATATTCTTAAATTAAATCTAACGAAAACA
>NJDC01004261.1:203151-236825 GCA_002245475.1 Calephelis virginiensis
TAGGAGCAGTAAAACTCATTACTTTGCTTGTAGATCTACAATATCGTTTTAAAAACAACAATTCTTATGTACAATTAAGAAAATTGGGGTCACTAGCGTAGTAAAAGTAAGTATCTTCACGCCCGTATTTCTTATTATATAGGCGAGAGAGACACACAATTAAAATAAATAGTACTTTCACATTGAGTACTAACGGATTACTAACAGATAGTCCAAAAAAATTAGGAATCCTATAAAATATTTCGTTGTTTACTATTTTTTTTTATGATATTGGAAGACAAACAAGCAGATGGATTTCCTGATGGTAAGAAATTCACGCCGCATAGAGATACCAAAGGTATTGCTGTGTTGCCAACCTTAGGCCGGCTTGTTAGGCCTCGAGCAAAATTAGGTTTATCGGCTACCTTACCCTTCGAACCGGAACACGCCAACGGCAAGCGCTGAAGTTATGGCGACAGGAATAGATAAGGTGGTGGTACCAATTTGGGCGAATAGCTACGAGATTCTTCCACCTAGTCAGATGTCACGGTGTTAGTGATGGTAAGCCTATGCTCGCCTGTTATGAGCTGCCTGACACAGGAAGGCAGATAGCCTATTCTGCAAAAATTAACCCGACAGACGTTGTTCTGCTATTTTTTTGCTGTTATTCACCCTCGTAATTTAGGGTCATGAAAAACAGATTTTGGACGATTCTCAGACCTTCTCAATATGCTCACAAAATTTCATAAGAATCGGTCATGCCGTTCCGGAGGAGTTCAATCACGCACACCGTGACACGAGAATTGTATATATTCAGCATCCACAACATTTAAAGTACATTTCAAAAGAAAAATCGATTCATTCTTTTAAAACTATATCACAAGTAACGAAATATATGTTCGTAAGAGAATATCCAAAGAATAAACAAAGAAAATCAGAAGAATAAGTTTATGGATAAACAAAACTCAATCATCTGCTAAATTCCAGACCAAAATTAAATTAATTACTTTAATGTAGAGCATTTACACGAAAAATGGGAAAAGTTTTAATCTAGTTACTTTCAGTACTTCAACTGTGGGCACAACTTTCCAAGTTTATTGTGGGGGTGGAAACCCCCTAAACTTTCACCAATACAATCAAAACAATACAACAACAGTAATTCTTGTCAGGGGTTGGAGTCTCAATGTTACTTAAAGTAGGTCTAAAATAGTGCCGAATAAGTAATATTCACTTTCTTTGTTCCTCTAAAAAAGGCAAGAGGTTTTCAATTCAATTTTATGATTTTTTTTGTATGTTTATACGCGATTACTCGGTCAATCGGAATCTATTTGAAGTTCACTATTTCAAATGCAAAAAGGTTTTTTTGAATCGATTCAGAAATGAGCGAAAAATGATTTGTTATAGCCCTGATGATGCTGGAATAGTGAAAACAGTTGACTAAATTATAATAATAAAAAATATATTGTGGTAGTACAAATGTAGTAAATAAATTGTTTCTAGAATAGAATTCCACCAAGCACCGATGATAAGAATTTAAAAATTAATAGTTTCTACACAACTATATTTTTTTACTATAAATTTTAAAGAAAGAAAAAATTTCGCCCCAGACAGGATTTAAACCTGTAACCTTTCTTCTCAAGCCGACGAATGCTCTAACTAATTGAGCTACTGAGGATTCAAGTCCCGTGGCGAAATTTTTAATTCCTTTTTAACCCGTTAACCTGTTTCTAACCCGTTTTTTAAATTTCTCCCACGAAAAAAGGTGGGGTAAAGGCAAAAAATATTCCAATTCACCCCATTTATTTGAACTGATTAATATAAAAGTTACATCAATATAAAGGGTGACAATTTGTTACCCAATCACGCGTAAACAAAAGAATTGACATAAATAAACGAAATTTGGAACAAATAAGTCATGTCCTGGAATGGCACTGGTACATTTATTTCTTCCTTCCCATTTTACTTACGTTCTCGTTTCCCGTTCTCATTTCCCGTAGCTGAAATAGATACTAACGAATCCTCCGAACATGCATAAAAATACGGCTGAAAGGAAAATACGCGATTCGGTCATTGACGCTTCCTTAGTAGGTTATAGGGGTCTAGACACACATGCGTGCGGACTGCGTTCACTTGATTCTGAGTTCACATACGCGCTATAGTAGTCAAAACAAACTCGCATTATGTTCAGCTTCTATTTATTAATCGCACATCAGTTATTCATTTTTATATTGGACAAATTGCACCTATTGAATTTAATCCCAAATTAAGCAAAGTAATGTACATAATACATAGAGATAAATAGATATCTACTACAACAAATTTAAACTGCACCCAGACTCAGAAATACTTATAAAAATAAAAGTTCTCTCAAAATATGTGATGCATTTAGTAATTCATATTTTTTTGTAAATGATTTAAGGCCCGACAGTAGTATAATTTCATCTGCCAGGCAAAAATAAAGAAAAGTTAAAACAGTTAAAACACGCTTTTGTAGATTGATATTTAGAAAATTATTTTTTTTATAAGTACAAATAAAAATGATTAACAAAAAATACTTTTTTGTTTGGAGTTCTAATTAATACTTTTTTTACTATCACCAATGTTTTCCAATAAAATATGTACTAAAATTAACATTAAGCACCTAACGCTATGTATGACGAAGTGATTTTTTATTATTAAAAATTGCTTATAGTTTTTTTCTACAAAACTACAAAAACATTACAATTATTTTTGATCCATCATTATGTTATCTGTAAGGGATAAATTACTGTAGGTCGTATGAATCTATGAAAGCACCGACTTAAGTACTAAAACCGCAGTCATCAGTGAGGTGTGTCCAGGCCTTAAGGAAAATAGGTACCAATGTTAGAATGAGGTAAATCATCTCAAAAACTGGAGATGAGACCGTCCTGAATAGCAGCAGCTGACCTTAACGCAACATTCTTCACCTAGATGGTCAGTCAATATCGTGTAGTACGATGTAACCTACTTGGATTGCCACTCTTGGCTTTAATTGGACTGCAACCTCCATACCATAAATAAGACGAACTATTTCATTAAGAAATTGAGATTGTTAATAAAAAATAATATAACCTCTTCCTCTACCTACTAATTTGAAGTAAAGATAAGCATGTAGGTATCTTTCACTAATAACCTAAATCATTGTTTCTGTATTTTCGTCTAGAGGCTACGGATACCAGAAAGTACTAAGTAAATTAAAATGATGTTCAACTTTGGCAATAAGTACTTTCAAAATTTAATTGACTAAACTGGATCTGGTTGAATCCACTATCTTTATAGGCATCACAGTTGATAGTAACTTACAATGGGGCCCTCATATTGAGAAACTGGCAAGTAGGCTTAGTTCAGCAGCATTTGCAGTAAAAGAAATAAGAACATTAACAGATGTTGAAACGGCCCGAATAGTATATTTTAGCTATTTTCATAGTTTAATGTCTTATGGGATACTTCTTTGGGGAAATTATGCAGATATAAATACTATATTTGTATTACAGTAAAGAGCTATTAGAGCTATTTATAATCTTAAAGTAAGGGATTCCCTCCGAGAAAAATTCAAAGAAATAAATATTTTAACCTTCAGTTTTTAATACATTTATGAGAATTTAATGTATGTTAAAAAAATCTATGTATATTTACAAAAAAATGTGATGTTCACGATGTTAATACGAGAATAAAAATAATCTAGCCGCATACAAAACTCGTCTCCATAAAATTAGTAAATCCTTTCTGTGTCAATGTATACGTTTCTACAATAAACTCTCCATTGGTATTAGAGATCTACCTTTAAATAAGTTTAAAAAATGTATCAAAGCAAAATTATATCAAAAAGGCTATTATACAGTCTCAGAGTATTTGGAAGATGAACATGCTTGGGAATAGAGGTTCCAATCTCCCATTACAATTTGTAATGTGATTTGTTGTACCTTTTATTTAAGTTAAAGTAAGATTGTAATTTATATTTTTAATCTAGCTTATATTGTAAGTATTATTATTGAAAAAAGACAAGCCCGTGAGTTTCTTTCGCCGGATCTTCTCAGTGTGTGGCCACGTTCCGATCCGGTGGTAGTTTAAAAAAAAAATTCGACGCGCACAAGTACCACTTGTATGGTTCAAGTGAATAAAGTTTTTTTCTGATTCTGATTCTGAATTTATTTATCACAGATGTAAAATAAGCCTTTATTTTGCTAATTCCGCGTAATTCCGGCTTCAGGTTGGCAACGCACCATTACCATAGTTGTTGTCACTAGGCAACGTGAATTTCTCACTATCGGGAAATCCGTGCACTTGTTTGCCTTATAATATCATAAAAAAAAGTTTTAACTCAAAATCTACAATGCAGAACATTATGATAATCATTATGCAGAGACGAGCTCTGTAATGTTACAGCAGGAAAGAGGAAGACCGTGAAATGAATGAGTGATGAGGAAACATTAATGCCTTATTTTAATACCGCGATTCATTCTTTACGATGCTCCAATTGCATAACAATATGTCTTTGTGATTCAGAAAAATGATAGATTACATAATATTGCAGTGATGTTCAAGAAATTTGAATATATGAGTTGATATTATCATAATATCAATCTGCATATCGAAAGTTTGGCAGTATGTCAGATGTTATGAGCTCGTTTGAGATTACAGGGTGCAGTGTCATTGCCAGCGTTTGTATTTCAAAAACCATTTATTACGCTACACGAAAAAGGATGTGCTGCAATCCCTGCAAATATGGCGATGATATATTTTCGTTTATTTTTGAAGAAGTCATTAGCTTTAGAAAAAACTGAGCACATACTTAATACAAAGAGGTAACACATATTTTTTGTTATTAACATTGATTTCAAACTAACCTTAGAAATTAAAACCTGCAATGTACCCTAAAGTAAAGTATCTTCACGCCCATATCCCCGAAGAGGTAGGCAGAGGCACAACCAGGGCACCCACGACTAGCCGAAGATACTAACTACTAAACTATATTTTAGTTTAGTAGTTAGTATCTTCGGCTCTAACTAGGTGGCAAGCCTTATCGCCAACCGAGCGCATATCCTATCCCGAGCAACATTTTTTTATTAGAAAATTTGGAAAAAACCAATTTTCTTTTTGTTGCCCGACCCGGGATTCGAACCCGGGACCTCATGCAGTCAAGTCCAACAACTGAACCGCTAGACCACGAGGCGATATGCCAATGTACCCTATTTACTTATTATTACTAGCTGACCCGGTCGATGTTATTCTGCTATATTTTAAATGTGAGCATGAGAATCGGCCAAGCCGTTTCAGAAAAGTACGGGGACGAACATAGTGGCACAAGAATTTAATATATAAGATTATTATTACTTAATAGAAACTAATATAATTAATTCTTTCCAGATACATGAACGTCAAAAAGCATGGTTTTTTTTCATTTTTTCTATCGAGCCAAATTTTTTAATCGCGATTCGGTTTTCAAACTTACCTAAAAATTATGTGGACTATTGGTACACTTAAAAAGCTATCGATGATTATCCGTTTTCAAAGGTCTAGTTTTAGAAATACATGAATATTTGCGACGTGAAGTGCTTAAAAAAATATTGGCTTTAATTATTAAAAATGTAAGTCAGAAAGATTATAGTTCGAATACTGTAAATATTTTCTCAAAAAATCTACGCATCTACCATGTCGATCTAGATTGGGTAATTATATTACTGTAACAGTTTTAAAAATTATGAAGAAAATATCATATCGTGCCTGGTGTTTAATAAATTTCCTATTCTTCTACATCGATTTAGACCTACCTCTACTACCTTAAGTTTGACCTACCTACCATTGCTACAAAATCTTCAGCTTTATGCAATGTGAATATCTATGTTGTATACAAAACATTTTCATTTTTAAGAACTGTTAAATTAGTAGTTAAAGTTTCAGCCTAGATGATAGTGTTAAAATTTAAACATGTAGGGTATTAACATAATGATAAATTACAAGTGATACTTTAAACAGCGTTCCTTCATTTAAAAATATGAGTTTTTGTAAGTTTTACCAAGCGCTGACAGTGAAAAATATCAGATTAAAAAAAATATCTTGACAATACTGGTAAATATATAATATAGTAAATTGGAATGGCGACTGCTGTGTAGCAATCTACTCTACGCCATCTCTTTTGATTTCTGGTACGATGTGACGTCTACTTTTTCTTTATATCGCCCATGTAGTTTTTCTCTGGCGTCCTTCTATCCTTGTCTACTTCCACTGCTCAGGTATAAATAAGACAAGACATATGTAGAATAACGCCAGCAAAGGAGGCACACCTCATTTTTATAGTTTAGATGCCGCCAGTTATTTCTTGTGACTTTCTCAAACAGGTGCCAAAGGTTGCGTATTAGTCATGTCGACCTGTATAAAACCCTGTTACGTTTACCTGATTACTTTCACAAGGGAACAAAGGTACATTGTACCTATTATGTAACTAAATTATATAACTAGAAAAAACTTGATATTTTTCTAGTCTTTTTTTTTCAGTTTGTTGCACAGAGTCAAGAAAAATCCTGTAATAATAATAATCCTAACAAAAAATATTTTCACATAAAATATTGCCAAGATGAAGCTATATAGCCATATTATGGCTCGCACTTGCAAAATGTATCATATGCCATATCAGTTTATACGCTCTAACTATATATACAATGTCTAAATTCACAATTTTTTACCTAATTCAAATCAATTACTGTCCGATTCGTCACTTCAAGAACAGCTACGGTATATATATTAACAAGCTTCCACTTGCGACTTTGCGCGTGCTTCAAATTGTGTTTTTTTTTTTTAGTTGTAACCTACATGTTATTCCTGTAAAGTTTCATCTAAATTTGTTTAGCAGTTTTTGCGAGAAAGAATAACAAGCATTCGTCCACTGTAACAAACTTTCTTTTTTATAATATTACACTAGGATAGCTTAATAGATAAGTAATGGTCGGTCCATATTTTTTTGTCTTACGCCCGTGTGACGGTAGCGAATAATAAATGTCATTAATAATATAATTAATAAAAAGTAATTAACTATTGCTTTACTTAAACTTTCAAGGGGAATCTCCGCCTTGCCGTTTAATTTTTTCAACAGTCTTTGATTTTAGTAGGTGTAAGCATCGTTACATCTTTGGTTTGTCAACCTGAAGCAGTACCTGAGCATTATTTCAGTACCTCATAATATAGTTAAAAAATATTTTAAAAGTAAATTTAAAATATTTTCGTCTCTCCATTTTGAATGTTTAAAGGTAAATTCTTTTAGTAATTCGTAGTTTCTTTGTTACTTATCTTAAAGGGTATTCGTTAAAATGACTTTATCTTTTTAATTACAAAATCTTGGTTAAAAATTAAACAGAGTAAATTTATTACTCAGAAGCACGGTTTAATGTTGACAACGCGGACCGGACAGCCTTTAAATGGATTAAGCTTTTATATATGATCCGACACGATATATCGGTCGCCCTGTAAATATACCACTAGCATAATAACTCTAGAGTAAATTTTGTTTATAATGTATTTTAACTGTGGTGATCTTATGAACGTTGTACTAGTATTCAAAATGAGACGACAAAGTCTGATTGAAAAAGTTTAAAATTTTTAATATACTAAAAAAGCCTAATATCTAAGTCATAATCTCTGATAATGGAATTAGTGATAAGATTGTAGTAGTTAACAAAAAAAATAATAAAATTGAAATGGCTGTGTTGTCATACTGAAAGTTATAATGTGGACATGTTTTTGTTAATTTTCCATTCTTTATGGGATAAATGTTTCATGTGTAAAAATAGTCAAGAAGCTAGAGAGTAGTACAGGCTACTTATTGTATCAATATCTAAAATGCTTTCCTGGGCAGAGCCATATAGCTTAAAAGATGCAACGAAACAAAGACAATAGAAAAATAAGAATGTTATTTTTACGGACAGAAGCATCACTAATTACAATTGATTTATAATGTACAAAACATTAGTCATAGAGAATATTTTTTACAATATAATGGCAGAATAAATTAGTATAGCAATATCTAGGAAGTTGATGTTTAACACAGTGGACGGTAAGATTTTAAAACGATTTTGATGTCTGACTAACGGTGGGTTATCGTACAGTGTAAGGATGTTAATGTCGCCAGTCTACAAAGTTGCACACCGTCTTTTAACTTCTTTCATAATCTCCGCATTGTTTTACGATCTTAGAAACATTATTCGACGTGTAAGTTTCAGATTTTTTATTTTACCCATAAAGAGAAGTTTGGTAGTGTTGAAGTACTGGGTTTTAAAGGAGACAGTAAACATTATGTTAATATGGGGTCACGATTTGAAATTATTTGAATGAACCAACGAATAAATAAATAATATTATGCACTAAAATTCAAAAAAGTAGACAATCTGTTTCACAAAATAATCTATAAGATACACAAAGGCGGTCTTGTCGCTTTGGTGTGATTTTTGTAAGACAACCTTAGGGTGAAGGAGACATATGTATTTAAAAATAAGGTAGGGTAAACGGATGGGTATTTTGATGTGATTATAAAACACATAACAGATTTCGATAATATTATGTAATTTATCACTGTCAAGTTATTCATATATGTCAGACTAGCGAACTTACAGTGATCCTCGCGTTGAAGTAGTCGATTTTACGATATTTTAGGATATATTTATTGCCTTAATTTATATTATAAAATTATACAAAAACGTGTTTATCTTTTAGTGATATTTATTCACTCTCAGCGTACATAATAATAATAATAATAATCTTCAGTCGGTCTCCCTGAACACTGACGGTTTAGTTATAAGACCATCGTCTTTGGAACTCTATTTTTTATTTTTATATTTTTAATATATTTTTTTATCTTAAATGTACAAACTTAGAAAAGAAGAAGTAATGTAAATAAATGATAATAATAATAATAGTAAATTATCTTTATTTCAATTAAACCTATAAGAGGCATCTGTGACGCGTCTATACAATAATAAATCTACCACCAGATCGGTACGCGGCCTCACACTGAGAAGATCAGGCAAGAAACTCAGCGGGCTTGTCTTTTTTTTCTTATTATATTTATAAGAGATTGGCATCAGGAGTAATTAATCCCAAGCCGTCTTATCAGCTAAATATTCAGCAATGTTATAATAACCCTTTTCATTTAACTTACATTTGACACATTTCTTAAATTTATTAATTGGAAGTTCTTTCATATAATTGGGAAGTTGATTGCAGAACTGTATGCATTGGCCCATGGAAGAATGGCACTTTAACAAATAATAAACGTAATATAAACGAAAACTTTAAAGATATTGCTTTCTAAAAACATTTTAAAGGTAACAACACAGTAAATACATTAGGCTATCACTATTTCATTCTGCCCGCAATTGAATATTATGATTATAAAAGTGTAGATATGTGTTATGCTTTTACCGATTAGACATATTTTGAAGAAGTTATACTTTCATCGCTTTTGTGGTCTAGGGGACTTGACTTCATGAGGTGCCGGTTCCGACTCCGGGACGGGTAGTAAGAAGAAAATGTTTTGCTTTTTAATTTTATAATTCAAACTGCTGCCTGACGTAGGATATGTGAACGGATGACGATAGCCTTGCCGCCTATTTCATATTATGGGACTTAGCGCCTTCTGCTAGTTGTGGGTGACCCTGATTGTTCATCTTTGGGGATGCGATAAGATAGTGTAATTACAGTAATAGGATTATTGCTATGCAAGTAGTAGTAGTAGTAATAGTAGACTCAAATTAAACCCCCCAAAAAAAATAAAACACGATATGAAAGTTTGTACGAAAATCATCTTAAAATTTACAATACTCTCCAAAAATGACGCAGTTTGTGGTCAAACTAATCCAAAAGGACACCCCATTTTTAGGGTTTTTAGGTGTATTTAATATGTATGTGAATATACGCAAAGTATACCGATTTAATACCGCTCAATGATATATACAACACAACGTTTGTCGGGTCAACTAGTTATAATAAAATGTTTCATACATGACTGGGTTACTTCCATTAAATTACTGATCTAGAAGTAAATCTACTTTCTCTTTTTTTACGGAAAGAATATACATCAAGTATTAATACCAGCACGGTCAACGCGCTTGTAGTAAAAATCATTCAAGTAAAGAAATCTTACAACCATACTGTGACCCCGAGCTTTGTGAGATTACTCTACTATCCGAAAGGACGAAAAATCAAATATTTTCACAGATTTGAACAAATGGTATGTAAAATGATACAGACAAAGGCAAATGTAAGACTATCGTGGGGACACTTGCGTCAATTCACTTGTTTGCACACATTTGGATGTGAAATACTTGGCTGAACGTGGCCGGATTACGAAAATGAAAAATATTCTTAGATTTTACGGATTATGTCAAATAGAGACGTCATTGGGACATGAAATGAATTCATATATATTATATGGTACTGCGCAGTTTAGACTTTATGAGATATAGTACTTTCTATAAAAAAAACTTTATTGAAAGTACTACATCTCTATCTCTATCTATTCTAAGCGATATCGTTCATAGCAATAAGATTAATCAATACTCTAGTTTAAAATACATACGTTATAAAACATGGATCAAATAAAATGAAAACTTGGTTTCATTATTAGAAGATTTATATCTAAATGGTTATTTTAATTAAAAATAGTTTTCAATTTTCGATTTAATGATATCCCACATCGATTTTAAATTTGTTTTATTTTTACAATATGGAGTCTGTTTGTCGCCATTTTTAACTGACTTCAAAAAAAGGAGGACCGGTTTGTAATTTCTGAACCGGTTGTAAAAAATACTTTTATTAGTAAGTGCCTACTTTAGAGGTAATTCCATTGCCACAAAATTTGTATCTGATGACTTAAGATAAATCGAGGAAAATACTTATTTTTGTGTTTGTATATATTTTACTTATTAAAATCGATTTCGGGTTTTTGCAGCTTTACTTTGATTCTTTGATTACTTTGATTGAATAATTGATTATGTATATTGATTACTGTCACTATTTAGTGATGTTCGCTTTTTATTCTACATTCATACTTATCCGAAAATACGACGGTCCTTAAAAAAAGGATATCAATCACTGAAGAATCTTCGTATTATGATATTATAGACGTATTTAGATTTGTCTAATAGTAATATTTAGACCAACCTCACAATTACTTTGAATAGTTTTTTTTTTACACCAGAAGGCAAACAAGCAGACGGATTTCCTGATGAAAAGAAATTCATGCCGCCTAGAGACATCAAAGGTGGAAATAGTGCGTTGCCAACCTAAATACGGGATGTTAGGCCTCAAGCAAAAGTAAGTTTACTAGCTAACTTATCCTCCGAACTGGGACACGTCAACGGCGAGCACTGACATTATGGTGGCAGGAATAGGTAATACAACGATTCGCTGCGAAACTCTACTACCTTGTCAGATGTCACGGTGCTAAATGACAATAAGCATATGCTCGCCTTTTACAAGCTGCCTGCCAGGAAGGCAAATAAATCTATTCTGCAAAAGAGAACGGTCCAATATGGGGGAAGCGTAATAAGATCACACATTAAGCTATTACTTTTGAAATATATTCCCCAAAAACATAGTCTTATTTTCTTTAATAGTGAATAAATAGGTGTGTGACCTTCTGTGTAATGAAACAAAACATTTGAATTTGAAACCACATAATTGTCGTTAAGTTTTAACATTATAACAACTATTGGTAGCTGTAAACTTTAAAACCCCATAAAAGTAATCGTCTCGGATGTAAAGATTTCAGACTGGATACAAATAAATATAACTACGATGAATCATCTACACATATTAAAAGAAAAACACACAGCGAGCAAAGAACATGTCAAAACTTTAGCGAAGGGTTTTAATGTTTTAAGGTGACTTTCATTTTGTAATCAGTCTTAGTAGTGATATTTTATAGTTTAGTAATAAACATTGTAAGCTATAAATTGGATAAAACTAGCTATTTGATAGGAAAAATTTTTTTTTCCTAGTTTCCTCACTTTTTAACGGCAAAAAATGTACCCAATATCCTTTTCCTGGTTTTAAGAACTACTTTTTTGTATACTTAAGGCCAATATTAATAACCTGTCTAAAGATAGAGATAGGCCTGCTACAGTCTATTTACTTAAAAAAACGAATGCTGAGTATTTCCCTCGCATATTTCCGATACCGACAGAGTGAGATTACGATGGGCGGGCATTATGCCTTTGTTCTTATTGTTAAACTGTATAGGCGCGTTCTAATTGATTGAAATGAACTTTAGCTTGTATAGGTGAACCAATACCAATAAATTACAATTTTTTGGTACTAGTTTGTAAAAAAAATACAGTATAGAGTTTATATATATAGACATTAATTGTATTTTAATCAGTCATTAAATTGTCATTTTTTAATACGGAATTATAACATAGCTAATGATTAATTGCCATCATTAATTGTTAATTGTCATCTCTGAGTGCGGGCGTAAGCTAGATTTAAAAACTACAATTATTTAAAAACTAGATAAAAAGGCTAGTAAAACGCGAAGTTTTATATTTTTTTACAAAATGAACACTTGCCAACAAGATTTTGAAGAAATCTTGTCGAATCTTGTTAAAATCCCTTATCGATTGAACACGGGATGTTATTATTTTATTAGAATAAACAACCAAGAATAGAATCCTTATAACAAAAGCAATACTTGTACAATAGGGAACAAAAGATCTCAATACGAAGATCAAATATCCATCCAGTGTTAAGATAAAAACATTTCACGCTAAATTGAATCGAATACCAAAGGCACTACAAGACATTTTTAAATACAAGCTTTTATTTTATCAAAACCAGTGGTAGTCTATAAATTCCTTCGCAGTCTGGAAAGAAAATATTACCACCATTATTTATGTTTCAGACGTATAAATGGCAGTAGTTATTTTTAAGCTGCTAATAATATTTCAATAAAATACTGGCAGATGACATGTGGTTTAGACAAAACAAATTATTGATCCAAAAATGCAAACCCTTGCACTAGTATATTTGCGGGGTTATAAAATTTTATGGGTTTTAAACCCCTTTATAATTTTCTCTTATTTGTTTTCAACGCTTTGCCTTTTCGACCTCTTATCGATTTGCAGAGTAGGTAGCGGATACACTAGCTTAAGCAAGAGTTCCTTGCTCTATGTTGGCAACGCACTATCGATGTCTTTGATTTTTAACTACCGTGTATTTTTCGCCAACTTAACTCATTTTATGGAAACTTATGTAATATGTAAAATGCAATTTTCTCTCATTTCACATCTTACTCCTCGTAACATTTATGATGTTAATATACTTAGTCACCAATCAACACATTTGCTTGTTCGCTTTGTAGAATTCAAAAAAGAACCTAAGTTAGTAGCTGTAACTTGTCCAAAAAAACTGGTTTTTTTGAAGCTCAAGGTTCCTCTGATGGTTAGAGATAACCGTGGCCTATTATACATCATAGATGTTGTAGATGTGTAACTGCCTCGTGGCCTACGTGTGAGATCAATTGTGCCAATCTTCCGGCTACCTTAACCTCCGGGCTGGAACATGTGACAGTTTTCATGGTGGCAGGCTATACCTAAGGCGGTGGATCCCTACCAGGATGAGTTCGCGGCATTCTAGCACCAGTGCTTTTATTAGCTAATGATTTATTTAACCTTTGCTCGCTTATTGCCAGCTGCGTGGTACGAAGGTGAAGTTTTTTCTACAAGGGAGACCCAAACACGTGAGAGGCTTTTATAAGAATATAGTTAATAACTTAAGTGCCATATGACTAATAATTAGGGTAAATAACTAAGGCAAGTTTTATTTTCGAAGAAAAGGATGTTATAGTGAAAAACTAAATATATGGCTATTATATTTTCTCGAATAGCTGCCGCTATAATGAAAATCGGTGATTGCGATGAATAGTGGAAAATGGCTTGTTTTTACAGTAGCATTTAAGGAAAACATACAGATAGATGTTCTCATAGTAAAAAGTAACGTCCCGTATAAACGGTAACCGCCTTATGAATAAACATGGACTAAAGTACTCCAAGGTTTAAATTTGTATTATAGTCTTTACAACAAAATGGTACAGAATGTAATGTCACCTTAACTTTACTCTTAATTTTGAGTTAAGTCTGTTTGTTGTTATGACGTTTAAGTATCTTTACGCCCATATCCCCGAAGAGGTAGGCAGAGGTACAACCAAGGCACCCACGACTAGCCGAAGACACTAAGTCCCACAATGTGATAGGTGACAAGCCTATCGCCAACCGGGCACATTTCCAATCCCGACCAACATTTTTTTATTAGAAAATTGGAAAAATCCAATTTCCTTTTTGTTGGCCGACCCGGGATTCGAACCTGGGACCTTATACAGTCAAGTCCAACACCCGGACCGCTAGACCACAGAGGCGATGACGTTTATTTTGTAAATATTTCTTCCTGGCTCTTTTTTTTACAAACTTTTTATATGACTGGATTAGTTCGTTTATTAATAAAGTACAAATCTTAGATCTGAGAATTTGAAATATATTGTATCTTAAATTCTGGAAATAATGCAATCATACATAATTAGTATTGTTGTCAATCTAAAATGGCCGCAACGACAAAATGGCGGCTTATACATTTTTGTACAACCCAGATAATATTAAGTCGAAAGGAAGGGCTTCAAGAGTTGACAAATCAAACAAGTATACATGTCTTCTGAAGGTAAGAGATAACCGCGGCTAAAGACACCATAGATGTTATAGGTGGTACCCAGAAAAACCATATATATAACCATAGATATACATTAAACGGGTTATAAATTATACCTTTTTTGGCCTGGAATGATTGGAATGATGTCATAAAAGACCCTGAACCAACAAGAAACATGTTTCTAATAAAATTAACAGACTTTCAGCCCTAGGAACTACAAGTAATTCAATTAAACACGGAGTTTATAAAAATTAAGGACCCCTTCAAATAAGCGGCTTAACAGTTCTATCAAATTTGGGTTGTCCTTGAGGAATATTTGCCAAGTGAAGGCTTATATAACTTCAAAGACCTTGAAGGGCTTTGAAATGTTTAGATATAACTTTTTAAGGAATAAGAGTTAAATAACGTCCGCCAATATGAGCAAAAGTTTGTTTTTACTCTTTGGAAGCATTTTAGCGATTATTTGCTTTAACCGGATTATTGGTCTTTCAATGGGAAGATTATGAATATTGCCTTTTTCTAAAAATTATATTTAAAATACATACACCGCACTGTAATTTTATTTTTATGATATTGGAAGACAAATGATAATGATGATGATGGAAGGCAAACAAGCTGAGGGATATGGATGAATGAATGAATGAATGAATGAATGAATGAATGAATGAATGACCTCTTTATTGTGCACAATTTAATTTACTACAAAATAAGTACAACTAAGTATTAACAAGAGCATAAATATTATTATAATTTATATTACACAAAGGCGGTCTTATTGCCCAACACAGCGATCTCTACCTTAAAGAATACCTTGTCCGAGGAATCGATATAAATATAGGTATCAAAAAAATAGTATTCCTGATGGTAACAAATTCAAGCCGCCTAGATACACCAAAGGTGCCAATAGTTCGTTGCCAACCTGAGGCCGAGATGTCAGGCCTCGAGCAAAAGTATATATACCGGCTACCTTATCCTCCGAACCGGAACACGTCAACGGCAAGTGCTGTCGTTATGGCGGTAGGAATAGGTAAGACGGTGGTAGCAATCCGGGCGAGTCGCTGCGAAACTCTGCCACCTAGTTAAGTTACTAAAACCTTTGCGATGCTTTAAACGTACTGCTTCACTTATACCTCTCAATCTACTTGTGTATTTGTAAATGCGAAATTGTAGGGATGTGACGATCCCCTATTATCCCTTACAACAACGAGGAAACTAGGAAAAACGTCATTTTAATTTTTCCTATACAAACTGAACGGGCGGACCAAAGTTCGCCGGAACAGCTAGTATGTTATAAGCGTTAGTTATCAATAGTAATTACTAATACAAAGAACCATAACATTACCATAAAACTATAACAAGTTTAATAAACACCCAAACCAGAATGCCTAACCCGTCGAGAATGAACCTAGCTTCACGGTTGGTCGTGGGAGATCGGAGTGTTCACTAGCCCCTCGACCAACGAAGCATTAACCAATAGGTAGGTATATCCTGTTACTTTTATATATTGTAAATAACTAAAGGTAAAGCAATAATTTCAAGACTTTTTAATATAATAAAGATAAATTAAAAAGTTAGTTTTTACAAAGATCTCGAAGAAGATATATAGAAAGAAGAAGATTAATCGCCTCTGTAATCTAACGTACTGGTTGTTGGCCTTTACTAAATGAGAAACCAAATTCGATTCTCGGGTCGGAAAACAAAAAAACTATGTTTTATCAATTCTAATAAAAACTACGTTGTCCGGAATTAAATATGTCTCCCTTGGCATGATAGGTTTGTCACCTATCACATAATGGGACTTCCAATAGTCGTGGGTGCACTAGTTGTACCTCTGCCTACCACTTCGGGGATACGAAAATAAACATAAATACGTTAAACAAGATATCTTCTAAACAACATTTTCTTAAAGATCGAAATTGACGACTTTCATGACGTCATCTTGCGTACCAGAAGGTGTTTTCTTAAATTGTTATTTTTATCTTATTCTTTTTATGTATTTTTCTATCTATTTTTCTATGGGAATTCGTCTAGTCGTGGGCACACTAGTTGTGCCTCTGTCTAACTCTTTGGAGATACGTGAATAAACATACAAACATACTTGCGTAAAACAAAGATATTTTTAAGCAAAATTTTCCTAATGATAGAAATTGACGACTTTCGTGACGTCATCTTACGTACCAGAAAGCCTTTTAAATCATAGTTATCTTATTCTATATGTCTTTTTCTATCTATTAATCTAATAAAACGTGTTCCTAACGCAAACCTTAGTAAAAACTTTTTTTTAAAATAACTCTCTCATATTTTTTAAACGTGTTCCTTACACAAACCCTAGTATTGATTGGAGCTGCAAAACAACCGATTCAAATTAAATAAGCGATGTCTTTAGTAACCTTGGGAGAGAACTAAATTGGTTTTTTAACAAGGTTCGTAGATTCGTCGTTTTATAACACCATAAAACAAGATATCTAGACGCAAACGAGAAGGCGGACAGTAAAGATGTTACTATTTTATTAGCAGGTTATTAATCGTAAAATTCACGCGTCACCAAAAGTTATTCAAGAAAATACACGATGTCTTTATTAAAGATATTTATGCCCTTATGGCTTTAACGATATTGGTGGTAATTCTGCTGTTCACAAACTAAACTTATTTTAGGTGCATGCTATCTTTTTCAAATGAAACAAAAACAAAAGAGATGGAACGTTTTAGACATGTCAGATTAGTCCGAATCTGTCAAATTGTGATGTTTGTAATCAACTTTTCCGAGTGATAGATTAAACGTCTGTAGAAATGACGGTCTAATTTGACAGCACTAAAAGTGTTTTGTCTCTTTCTGTTACTTTCGTTGAAAGAAGACAGCGATAACTTAAAATTACTGTAGTGAGCGCGCAACAAAATTACCGCCATTGCCTAAACATAAGCACTTCACCTTGGTCTAAATATTTTAGTACGCGTGCAAATACAACTAATTTTAAAATTATATATGCAAGTTTTGATATGAGTCAAGTTTAAATACATAAATAAAAATAAATTAACATCACTAGACAAGTTACACAAATTGAGCATGAGCATCACGGATGATCGATGTAGTTAGGCGTGAACGCTAGCCACTCGACGAGGCGTTCATATTTTATTTGCCTTGCATGAAAATGCATGAAAATATTACCCAATTCACAGAATTGTTTAAATCATTAAAAAAAATATATTGTGTAATAACTAGTTATGTCAGAATCTTAAAGCAGTAGCATCCTTACTGAACTTGAAAAATCTGTTAGTGATAATGCTGATCCAGAGAAAACGAGGAAAACTCTTAATTCTTGTGTACCCCATTCATCTTATTATACACGGACTAACGTAAGAATAAAATTGAGTTGATATAATCTGTATTACATTGTAATAAATATTATAATATCAGGTTGAACCTTGGTGTACTTTACTCCGTGTTTTTGAAAAAAGTGGCAGATGATTTACTTATTGAAATCGAAGTCGGTTTTTTATAGTTTTTCGGCCCTTAACTTATGTTTAACTAACAACCCATCCCAGCTTCGCATGGCTGGACGAACTCCTACATTATACATATAAACCCTCCTTTTTTATCACTGTATCTTTAAGAAAACCATATCAAAATCCGTTGCTTAGTTTTGAAGATCTTAGTATACGTAGGGACGGACAGTGGAAAGCGAATCTTTTTTGCTGTGTAGTGCATTTGCACACAAAAATTAATGATTACGAAAAAATTCCGTCCATCTTTTCATTTGATCCTGTCCAAACTTTTTTTGTTGTTTTTTAACTCTCCAAAAGAAGAAGGTTATTAATTAGAGTAGATGTGTGATTGGTACAATTACTCAGCCATTGACTTTGACAAATATTTTTAAAGATAGCTCATGATATTGAGGAGGCACCAACTTAATTTTATCACGACCTGACAAGCGGTTTTCATCATTACTCCATTTGATAATCTTTCACAGGATATCTCCCTTTATGCTTCACACCGGCCTAAGAGGCGGTCAAAACGAATCTCTACCAATTGGTAACATTTTGCGATAAGGACGAATTAAATGATTTTATTATTATTTTTATTATTGTTAACCCATATTAGAAAATAGAATAGAATATTATACGTTTATCATATATGTCACCCACATACACAGGTGTCGTTTTTCTCACGATAGCTCATGTAGTAAAGTGTGCCAAAAATAAAATACAGACGAAGTCGTGGTATAGTAGCTACTCATAAATAATTAGAACATGAAAAAGCCGCTTCTGATCTAGCACGAGCGACAACCGTAACCTTTACGACCGAGGAAATTCGACCCTCTACACAGCCTAATCAGAAAGTGGGGTAATGACATGTGCCATACACAATATCAAGCCATTACATCTGTCTGGCAGGAGGCGGAGACAGCCTCCCTTCAAAATATTATCATTCAAATACCGCAAAAACATTTTACCAGATAGTTGCCTATATGATCGTCATATAACGGAGCAAATCTACAATTATATCTAATACTAGCTTCCACTCGCTTGCCATCGTACCAATTTTATATTTTTTTGGTAAACTGTAGCTTATATTTTATTCTGATGCATAAATTACACAATTGTAAATTTTCATCTAAATCCAATCAGTATGAATGAATGACCGTGTGAATGAATGAATGGATGAATGATCGAGTGAATGATTGAATGATAGCGTGAATGATTGAATGGTAAAATGAATGAATGCATGATCTTTGGAATGAATAAATGATCGAGTCAATGAATGAATGTACTCTTTATTATGCACACTGCTGTGCACACATTAAACATTTGCAACAAAGTAAATACAATTAATTATTACCAATAGCATACAATTATAGTTTCTACACTTAGGACGGCCTTATCTCCAAACAAAGCGATCTCTACTTAGCAACCTTTTTGATCTATATAAACATAGGTTCAGTAGGTAAAGCGATGAAACATACAAAACTATAACATGAAATTAAAATATTAATAACTAGCGGCCCGCCCCGGCTTTGCACACTTATAAAATATACGTATAAACCTCTTCAATCATATTATCTATAAAAAAACCGCATCAAAATCCATTGCGTAGTTTTAAAGATTTAATCATACAAAGGTACATTGGGACAGAGGACGCGATTTTGTTTCATACTGTGTAGTGATAACAATACGAAAACGAAGAAAAATGAAAGAAGTGTAAATGTAAAACTAAAATCAGTAGTTTGTGCGTAGAGTAATAAACATTAATTATCACAAACTTTCACGTTTATGACATTAGTAGTATATAAGTATGTACGTTTGTTTCTCTTGGTTATCGAATAACGCGTGAAGGGATAGACCAATTTCGCTAATTCTTTTGTTGTATTCTTCAGTTTATAAATTAAATTGAATATATATATATATATATAATCAGTTTATAAATTGAAATATGTAATGCATAAATGTCAGTTCGTAAGTTGAAATATCTAATGCATAAATATCAGTTCATAAGTTGCAATATCAAATGCCATTTTAATTGATATTATAATCTGCTTTTGATATTTCAGTTTACATCTCCTTTCTAAGATGTTTTTCATCTAATGACAAACATAATATACAGAGTTTGCAACGTGTGTGGTTCCAATGTATCGTGAAATCAGCTGACGCGGCTAGACGCCAACAAAACCATTATCTGACACAAACTTCTTGTAACTTTACCCATAGCATAAATACTTTCACTTCGGATAGTTACCTCGGAACCTCTCAATAACATTAACGTTGTGCATTTTTAGTTAGCTAGGGAATAATAATGAACGAATTGGTTTAATTATCAATTTACTATCATTTATGCACAAATATTATTTTCAAATCAATAACCTGCCCTTGGCTTGGCAAAAACTTGCTAAAGTAAGACCACGTGACAGCTAGAAGCGTCGTCATATTAAATGTATAACGAACATTGCTTGACTAAGCATAAAGCTTATTTTCAAGATGGAACAAATAGATCAATGTCTGTTGATATTATACGTATCTGCTTTCATGTTGAGAATGTAATGGTAGGTATATTGCGGCGTACTATCTATTGCAAATCCTATACTCTTCGGAAATATCTAAGCAATACCAAAACAGCAATGAATCTACGTTTTATTTTAGATCTCGCGCCGTCTTATTTGCGCGTGCGCAGTGTGCCGTCTTACGTTCTGACGATCTGACGCGAGTTTAGAAGTTTTTACCCATTCCAAAAAAAGTGCGCTACGCCGCTAAAGAAATTTTCACTTCAACAAGCTTTTTGTCGTTATTTTATGGCGCATTTAGCCATTTTTTTTGCTTTTGTCTCAGTAACGAGACGTTCCGCGTGTAGCAGAACCTTTGGCACCTCTACATATAACATCTCTCACTCAAATCACTATAGATAAAATGTTACAATAGGGCCTATATATTGAAAAGCTTGCTATCAGATTGAGCTCAGCAGCTTACACTAATAAGAAAATGAGATAGTTAACTTATGTCGACATAGTTGAAATTGTTTAATTTAGTCGTTTTCACAGCATCATGTCTTATGGCAGTATTTTCTGGGGAAACTCTGTTAAGGTAAATACAATGTTTGCCCGTATTGCCTCTTTTTGCAATAAGAGGTTATACGGGCTATTTATAACTTTGGTCCAAGAGTTTCACTATGCTTTTAAAATATTATATTTTATATATCCATGTTTAAGACAAATCTGCTGTACAGTCTGTAAAAACAATCTTGCTATGCATTTCCACAAAATTAGTCATTCCTTTTTACAGTAAACTTATTGTCACATATCACATAATATTATTACAGTAGTGATCGCCGGTTGGTCGAAATCCAACCATAATAAATTTTAATACCTTGTTGATAAGAACGCCATCTTCATTTCTCAAGAACAACTACTTTGTTTCCAAACTTTTTAGTGTGCCGTTGTGTAGAAAGCTAACATTTTTCAATGATAATGTTTATAAATTGCATTAATTCAAAAAATAAAACATTACCCATACTACCATGCATTTGACACACATAAACAGATATATTGATAATAACGATAAAAGATCACAGATTGCGCAAAAACTATAATCATTTAGTTTGGAAACAAAGTAGTTGATCTTGAGAAATGAAGATGGCGTTCTTATCAACAAGATATTTAAATTTATTGTGGTCGAATTTCGACCAAAGGGCGACCGCTACTACTATTTATAACGAAAGACTGGCTGAACTAATTTGGCTGAAAATTGATAGGTAGGTAGTTTGGGATCTGGAAACGGACTCAGGATACCTTTTATCCCGTTAGACTGTGAAGAAACTAGGAAAAACATTTTTTTTTAATTTTTTAACAAAAAACGGATGGAATAAAGTTTTTGCTCTAATAAAAATACCGATGACAGGAAATGCATGAAGTTTCTGATTGGTATATTTTTGCGACCTGTCATATTGTAAGACTACGCATCTTCGACTTGTCTACATATGGTGCCATGATTGTGTCTCTGTCTATCCATTCGGGGATATGGTCGTGAAGATCCTTTATAATAAAAAAAAGTATCTACACGCCCATATCCCCGAAGCAATAGGCAGAGGCACAATCAGGGCACCCACGACTAGCCGAAGACACTTAGTCCCACAATGTGATATGTGGCAAGCCTATCACCAACCGGGCACATATCCAATCCCGATCAACATTTTTTTTATTAGAAAATTGGAAAAAACAAATTTTCTCTTTGTTGTCCGACCCGGGATTCGAACCCGGGACCTCATGCAGTCAAATCAAACACCTGAACCGCTAGACCACAGAGGCGACTTTTTAATTAAATAAAGGAATGACAAAGATTGGATCTATAAGGGTTCAGTTTTTGCCATTCGTAATAACCCTAAAATATAACCCGTTAACGGAGATTTGTCTAGAGATAACAACGAAGGCTTACTTTTAAATTCTTCGTTTCTGGAGAATATCCAAAAGATCTCAGTTTTACGACAAAGGTCTTTGTCACTTGTATCAATGCGTTAGGGTTTCTCCGCCTTTTCAGTTCATTGTCTAGAGATTTATTTTGATGTCTTGGATATGTTTTAGTGCGGGATTTAATGTCGTCATCTGCTAATTTTAGTTATTTATAGACGTTTTTATTGCTTGGAATGGAATCATTTTTCTACATTAAATTCGTAAAGATCCAGTACTGTATAAAAAGGTAGGCAGAAACACAACCAGGGCACCTACGAAGACACTAAGTCCCTCAACGTAATAGGTGGCAGACCTATTGCCAACCGACCACATATCCAATCCCGGGAAACGTTACTTTTATTACAAAATAGAATAATATATATTTTATTATTGCTCGATCCGGGGATCAAACCCGGGATCTCAAGAAGTCAAGTCCCACGCCGGACCGCTAAGCCACAGAGGCGATCTAGTATAGCCCGATTCTAAGGACATTTCTTATCTTGTAAAACGCCTTTTTGGAAAGTTTAATTTTTTAAGCTAGTGTTTAATAATATTTGGTGATACCAAGGTTGGTTTTGAGCTCTTATCAATAATCTTTATGATTACAGACACATGTACTTTTTGTGTATGTTGTAAATACCAACGTAAAACTGAACATCTAAAATAAATTCAATAAAAGGTTGATTGCGTCTGCGATCGCCCTAAATACTCTAATAAGCCAATGAGACTGAAATTGGCTTAATTATGTTTTATCTTAGTGCAGATTTTTTTTTTACATTTACCCAAACAAGTCCTGATAAGATCTTAATGGAAAGTCAACAAGAAAGATAGTATCGCAGATGCGTTGTCGACGTTTAAGGAATGAATTATAAAATCATTACATAAAAATATTACATATACACATCTAATTAATATATATAAATTACATGTCACGTTGTTTGTCCGCGATGGACTCCTAAACTACTTAACCGATTTGAATCAAATTTGCACACCGTGTGCAGTTTGATCCAACTTGAAAGATAGGATAGCTTACATCTCAATTTATAATCAAAAAAATTAACATCCGAGCGAAGCCGGAATAGGCAGCTAGTCTATATTATAAAAATTAATTGTTAAATGTGTTGGTAAGCGCATAATTTCCGAGCGACTAAACCGATTTGGATATTTTTTTTTGTTGTGTTAGTTATTGTCAGAAGGAGATTCCTATGAAGAGAAAAACCGGGAAAATTGCAGGGAAAATTGGAAAAACAATACTTTATTTTTCCCATAGAAACTAAATGAGTGGAACGAAGTTCGCTGGGACAGCTAGTAATAAATATATTAATACGTGGTGCCAAAAGTTTGGACCCCTTTTTACGAAAATTGCGCGGACACAGAAGCATAAAATTTGGCACCCTTACAGTTTATGTTTAGGAACGCTTATGTTTTTCAATAATAATGCTTATAAAGCACATTAAATCAATACATAAAACATTACCCGCACTACCATGCAGTTGACACACACAGACAAATCTATTGATGTTGACGATAAAAGATCACAGATGGCGCACTAACTATCCAAGAAACAAAGTAGTTGGTCTTGAAAAATGAAGATGGCTTTCTTATCAACAAGATATTAAAATTTGGATATTAAAATATTAAAATGGTCGAATTTCATCCAATGGGCGACCACTAGTAAATATAAATTTATTAGTATTCACAACTATTTACTCTCTTTAGCCATATTTCATCAAGACATTAATATTCTAGGCAGCTGATTGGTTAATTTGCATTTAATATAGTGTAGTTCCTCAAACACTTCACAACATGCCAGCCCGTCTAGTCATTGCACTAGAAGCGACATTAATTTATTCATTCATAAATTATTCATTGTTGAAAGTGAACGAATAATTACTCCTAATTTTAATTGTTTCAGAATGAACTCGGATTGTTATTATCGCTGCCGTTTATCAATCTATACCTATCTTAAAAACTTAGAAGTATATTTAGATAATAAAGGTAGTAGAGTTTTGCAGCGACTCACCCGGATTGATACCACCGCCTTACCTATTCCTGTCGCCATAACGCCAGTGCTAGCTCTTGCCGTGTTCCGGTTCAGAGAATAAGGTAGCAGATAAACTTACTTTTGCTCAAGGCTTAACATTCTGGCCTCAGGTTGGCAACGCACTATAACCACTTATTTGGGGTCCCTTGGTAGCGTGAATTTCTTACGATCGGAAAATCCGCCTGCTTGTTTGCCTTCCAATATTACAAAATAAATAAAATACCTAAAATTACATTAGATTCCAATTTCCAATTTCTATAAAATTGAGATTTAAGAGTAGTACTGGTTCATGGTAAAATTCTATGTATATTTTACACAGGTTCATCATGTACAATCTAAAACCTATGTAGAATAGACTACCTGCCCTTCTGTCTGCCAACTAGTAAGAACAAACACAAGCCCACCAGTCTTGAATGCTGTTCAGCAACTTACCCGATTAGTGATCCACCAGTATTCCTGCCACCAGTGTCATATTCCGGTGTGGAGGAAAGGATAGCGGGCAGACTTGCTCAATAGGCCTCAGGACGACGCGCACATATATCATATATCAAGTTATACGCCACGTTTCTCTCTTACCAACTGGTTCAAACAAGGAGTCCAAAAAGTCCTGTACTCAGTTGGTTTATCAAAGAAAACATAATAAACATGAGGAAAAAACGGAATTATCACTACGACGACGATTCATAGCAAACGGTAATAGGTATATAGCTATCTGGTTTAAGCTGTTGATAAATGGGGTAATTTTGGTGTCACCTGTCTAGGTTAATGGTCCGGTAATGACGCTAACTATAGTCGGGTTCGAGTCCGGGTTGGGTTACTCAAAATCTGTTTTTTCAGTTTTTTAAATTACCGTTACAGGTAAGCTTATGAAATGTATATTAAACCTCGTTGTCGGAGAGTTTGTTTCGGTTTTTCTTCTCCTGTCTGGCTAGGAAACGGTTATTACGTTACGGTTATATTATATTTGTATAAGGTTATGGTTAAACTAAACATATATTTTTTTTTGTAGTTAATATTTTAATTTATCTAATTTAAATAATTAAAGGGTTTGTTACAACACTTATAACTCGAGATCTGCTGGACCAATTTTCATGGTGTTTTATTCGTTGGATTTGTCTTCGCCCCGAATGGCAGAATACACCTTAAAACAATAAAAACAAAAAAGAATAATGAAAGTTGATGGAGAGGTTACTTGGAACCGGGAGAAGGACATGTGGTACATTTTATCCCTTAGAATAGTCAGGAAACTAGAAAATGACATTAATTTTCTCATAGAAACTGAACGGGCGGGATGACGTTCGCCGGAACAAATAGTTTGTGTCAAAATTGTTAAAATATTTGCACACCACAATGTGGCCGCGATCCGGTGGTAGTTAATAAAAATGTCGACGAGAACAAGTACCAATTGTAACGTGGTCCACATGAATTAAAATTTTTCTGATTCTGATTTAATTGGCAGATTCAGTTGATATGCTTAAACATGTTTGAAACATCTTTTAAACACACATATTTCTCAAAATCATTTCAATTATCATAAGGCACTATAACAACTCGTTATGTAAAACGGATCTACAAGTATTTTATATCTTTTTTTATATACAAGAGGGTGCAAACGAGCAAGTGGGTCACCTGATGGAAAGTGATCATCGGCGCCCACGGATATCCGCAACACCAGGAATATCACAGACGCTTTGCCGACCTTTAAGGAATGAGGACGCTCTTTTCTTGAAGGTTCCTAAGTCATAATCTGATTCCACAAAGGTGTTGTGCGAGGTAAAAAATGTCTTCGGAATCATCAAGATGATGGGCATGATACTTTAAACTCCGACGCGACGTCCAAGGTTTTAAATCAGCTTCTGGAATTAAACAAAACAACTAGGAGCTTTCATAAAATACCAACCATAGATATTTAATTAAAACCGTGTCCGTCCGAGCTCCTTTGCAGAATAGACCTGCCTTCCTGCCAGGCAGCTCGTAAAAGGCGAACATAGGCTTACCATTATTAACACTGTGACATCTGACTAGGTGGTAGAGTTTCGCAGAGACTCACCCGAATTGGTACCACCGCCTTACCTATTCCTAGGGTAAGGTAGCCGGTAAACTTACTTTTGCTCTAGGTCTAACATCCCGACCTCAGGTTGGCAACGCACCATTACCACTTTTGGTGTCTCTAGGCGGCATGAATTTCTTACCATCAGGAAAACCGTCGGCTTGTTTGCCAACCAATATCATAAAAAAAAAACAACTATAGGTAATACCATCTGGAATGATTGTTGGCTATCTAACACTTTATAATTTTGAATAACACTTCATACAAACTAGCCCGTTTCAATGATTCATGACACAACCCTCGGATAATACGAGTATGTTATATCTAGGGCCTCCATAAAACTCAAACAATTTGTATTGAATTAAAATCCATCTCCTATCACTGTGAAATAATCTTACCAAGAAACAAACAAAATTGATAAATAAGCCACGATTTGAATAATAAATGTAACTGACTCTAAAGTTGTTGAGAACCTTTCCTTGGCGATTCCGATCCGCCATAAAAGGGTCCTAAACTGGCAAGGGCCTATAACCCTTGTCCTTGATGCAAAGTGGGTCAGCCGGAATATGGCTGGGATGACCCGACGCGAATTATGGACTCTATCAAACATTTTATTTTGCATTTCTTACTGCAATATCAAATAAAGTTTCAAAAACGGGCTTCAATTTCAATATTATCTCCGATTCTCGGGTTCGATTCCCGACGGGAGCAGGCATTTGTGTGATGAATATTTAGATGTCTGAATTTCTGGGTCTAGGTGTTTATTATATGTATTCTGGTATCTACTTAAGTATTTTTATGTAATGGTCTCGATGACTAACTCCCATGACACAAGTATATAAGTTGCTTGTTTTAGGGTTAGATTCAGTATGTGTAACTTGTCCAGAGATATTTATTTATTCTATTATATCGACTAAATATGAAAAAAACTGAGTATTTTCTTTGATTCCCATGGGATGGATCTAAATATTCATCATCCAGTAATTGAAACGGTATTTAAACAAAAATAAAACGCAAAAATCGGTCCCAATTCAAAATTAATTAAGTACACACAAAACGTACAAGAATTACTTGTTTATAGAATGGGATAAAATACTAGGGTTAGATCGATGTGTTTTTATTGTTTGCTGTTTTCTCCATCCTACAATCTACGTAATCCTTACAAGAGCCGGTTGTTAAAAGGTAAACCCATTGGTCTATTGTATCTTCACGCCCATATCCCCGAAGAGATAGGCAGAGTTACAACCAAGGCACCTACGACTAGCCGAAGACACTAAGTCCCACAATGTGATAGGTGGCAAGCCTATCGCCAACCGGGCACATTACCAATCCCGACCAACATTTTTTTTTTAATTAGAAAATTGGAAAAATCTAATTTTCTTTATGTTGGCCGACCCGGGATTCGAACCCAGGACCTCATGCAGTCAAGTCCAACACCCGGACCGCTAGACCACAGAGGCGACATGGCCTATTCTCTTTCTTATTTAGGCTCTGTGATTCTAGCTTATACCGTATCTAACAACGCTGATTATAAGACAAAAAGACGGATTTCCTGATTGTAAAAAATATACGCCTAGAGAAACCAAAGGTGGTAAAGGTGCGTTGCCGACCTGAGGCCAGGATGTTAGGCCTTGAGCAAAAGTAAGTTTATCGGCTACCTTACCTTCCAAACCGGAACACGTCAACGACAAGCACTGACGTTATGGTAGCAGGAATAGGCAAGGCGGTGGTATCAATCCGAGTGAATCACTGCGAACCTGTACCACCTAGTGAGATGTTACGGTGTTAGTGACGGTAAGCCTATGCTCGTCTTTAGCAAGCTGCCTTTCTGGAAGGCAGATAGTCTATTCTGCAAAGAAGCCCGGAGCAACACGGGGAAATAATCACTATATAAATAATATCTTTTTTGGCTATAATATTGAAACAAGCGTCAATTTGTGAAAATCCATTATAGTAGATGTTAAACAAGCCTTTATTTCGCTAA
This sequence comes from Calephelis virginiensis, assembly GCA_002245475.1. NCBI lineage: Eukaryota > Metazoa > Arthropoda > Insecta > Lepidoptera > Riodinidae > Calephelis > Calephelis virginiensis. Next base: position 231,846 of record NJDC01004261.1, read on the forward strand.
TTCCATGGAACCAGTGTAACTTGTCCTTACTTTATATTATGTAACGAAAATTTTAGTTTTACTGCGTTTTGATTTATATATATCTTCTGCGAAACGAAATCTTTCATGTTTTGAGCAAAATATGTTTCATTGTCGCGGATAAAAAGGTTAAAACTCTTTTTTCCACTTTGTTAAGCGCGCTCCAACTGCAAAATAAGAGACGCGAAACTAGAATAAAGGTCATTCGCCTGCAACATGACCGCAAATGCTAACATTCCGTAATGTTCTCGTTTCTGATGAATTTTGTCTAAATAGGCCCCTTCTGTTCACCCACCCAGGGCATCATCACTTTAAACGACCACTATATGGCCGTAATGTTTCCCTTTGTCCCCTGTTTCGGATTAAGAGCAGGGTGCTTTAGATTTTCGAATTTGGAACATTAATTCAAACATTTTTTTTAAAATACTGCAATCAGTATTTTAAAAAAAATAACCTCTGTGGTCTAGCGGTCCGGGTGTGAACTTGACTGCATGAGGTACCGGGTTCGAATCCCGGGTCGGCCAACAAAAAAAACTGGATTTTTCTAATTTTCTAATAAAAAAAAATTTGGTCGGGATTGGTCAAATGTGCCCGGTTGGCGATAGGCTTGCAACCTATCACATTGTGGTACTTAGTGTCTCCGGCTAGTCGTGGGTGCCTTGGTTGTACCTCTGCTTATCTTTTCGGGGATATGAGCGTGAAGATAATTTTTATATTAATAAAAAATTAAACATAATAACAATAAAAATTTAAATTTCCAAAAACAACACAACCCACAACCGTGGACTATAGATATCCTAGAAGTTGCAGGTGCGTCGCTGTCCTATGATCAGGATATGGGACAGGCCCTTTGAGCATGGCTATCATCTGCCTTATCCTCCTGACCGGAAGATAACAGAGTCATTATGGCGGCAGGAATAAGCAAGGAAGTGGATCCCCATCCGACTGAGTTGCTTCGCACCTCCCTACCCCAACTAGTCTTGTTAGTAATAATCCACTTAACCTTCGCTTCTTACGAGCTGCCAAGCAAAACAGCTTTTAGTTTTTTAAACACATTTTTTTTACTACGCCTATTGGTCGAAATTCGACCATAACAAATTTTAATATCTTGTTGATAAGAACGCCAACTACTTTGTTTTCAAACTCTATGATTATAGTTTGTGCGCCATCTGTGATCTTTTATCGTTATTATCAATATATTTGTTTGTCTGTCAAATGCATGGTAGTACGTGTAATGTTTTATTTTTGAATTAATGCACTTTATAAACATTATTACTAAAACATATTAGCGTTCTGCACTTCTCCTACACATAAACTATAAGTGTGCCAAATTTCATACTCCTCCGTCAGCGCAATTTTCGTAAAAAGGGGTCTAAATTTTTGCTTACGTATTAATATTTTGGTTCTATACAAACCTTATTATTAGCACAGAATAGAAAAACTTATACTAGACAAATGTTTTGAGTTTTGGCGCCATCGAGAGAAAAGATGGTCGAAGTTTTTTTCATAATTATTGAATTTCGTGTTAATATTGAGTGAAATTAGTCAATTTTGGTGGCATTTTGTACAATTTTGTTCAGTGAAAGTGCACAAATGAAATAATCATGAAGAAATTAGCGTATCGTATATTTCCTCGTTGCCGCCAAAACTCATTTCATGAGCTTGTGTAAAAAGGCCACCGCTTTACCCAAGAGCCTGACATGACTTATGACTGATGACTAATTGAAATTAATTGAAATTGATATAAAATTTGATGCAAATTACTACTTGACTAATGGCTAAATACTAACGTGAAGGCCAAAACCTAAAGAAAGAAAGAAAGACAAATGTTTTACTAGCTAAGTGCAGAATTCCACCTAGTTTAGTTACTACTGAATACTACCTCCAATATAAAACAATCTTCTAAAGACGACTAAACATAAAACAAATTCAGTGCGATTAGGTTTAGTTAATATTTAGGTTTACGAACAGCCGTATGTTTTCACTATCTGGCCGTAGCCTTAACGACAATTGGTAATGAACTAACGGCTCTGAATATACTTTAGTACCCACTTAAGAAGATATAATGGCCTAATTTGATCATTACAAACGAAATTGCAGCTATTAGATAGAGTCAGCTTAAGGAATAACGAGCGCCTATTTCTTATTGGTTGATTTAATTCGAGTCATGTAATCATCATTGCAGCTCTTGATTTTGGTATCTTAACAAAATCCCCCATTTTTTATATGGACATTGATTTTAATCAGCTACTCTAAATAGTCGCCTCTGTGGTCTAGCGGTCCGGGTGTTGGACTTGACTGCATGAGGTCCCGGGTTCGAATCCCGGGTCGGCCAACAAAAAGAAAATTGGATTTTTCAAATTTTCTAATAAAAAATGTTGGTCGGGATTGGAAAAGTGCCCGGTTGGCGATAGGCGTGCCACCTATCACATTGTGGGACTTAGTGTCTTCGGCTAGTCGTGGGTGCCTTGGTTGTACCTCTGCCTAAATCTTCGGGGATATGGGCGTGAAGATATTTTTTATTCTAAATACGTTGGATGACAGATTTTTTTAGAAATATGTATCTACATAAAAAATGAAAGTGTCTTCACGTACGTATCCATTAAGAGGTAGGCAGAAGTATAACCAGGGTTCTTCGACTAGCCAAAAACGGTCCCACAATGTAAAAGGCGGCAAGCCTATTTCCAACCAGGTACATATACAATCAGAGACAACTAGGTTTTTATTCGAAAACTCAAAAATCACATTTTCTTTTTGTTGTCCGATCCGGGGATCGAAAACGGGACCTCATGAAGTCAAATCCAACATTAATTAAGCGGTTTAATGTTAATGTATAATAAAGTAAAGGTTTTATGTACTCGTTTCATAAGATAGAAATACAAAAAATATACAAAAAAGCTTATTTGTGTATAGGTCTTTTGAATGTGACTTCGTACAAATGTTAAATTGACTTTTCGTGGTCAGTGATGGAAATGAAAGATTATTGTGGAATATAAGGTAGATCTTTAAGTAATTTTAGCGTAACAAACTAATAAAAAATTTAATAATCCCCGTTTTGGGTTTTGTGGCCTGCATACAAAACGTAGAAATCGTTTTTTTTTAAAAAAACATTTCCTTTTTTTTATCGCCAGGATCGTGCGGGGCACTCGATACTCTCTGCCTACGCTACCCTACCGCGTAAGGAACTTGGCGTGAAGATATGTAGGTACGTATAATATAAGTACATAGTTATGTAACTATTTCATGTATAGTTTTACTTTAATTATTATAATAATATGTATTTATGCATAAGTTTCATTAGTTTTAATGGAAAACCAACTTTTAAAATTTTACAGCACGGCTGCCCCATTTCAAAACCTAGTAAGTATTTTGACCAACTTTTACAGAAACACAGAAAAACATGTTTTGGGTCAGCCGTCGTGAATTACTAAATATCTGACCTCAAATGTATATGGAAGAAAAAGATCGGTACCGTACCATTTGTTTGAGGTACATTTTTGTTTTAAAATATTTATATTACATGTTTTAAAAGAGAAAAACACCTTGAAACAAAAACAAATAAAAATCTTAGACCTTGAAAACTATATCAAAACCTAGTTACAGCTTCTACTAGGTTTTGATCTGGTTGAAATTATATTGAAGGATCAATAATTACCTATATCATAGCCTAGTATGAGCTCATACTAGTTCACGATTAAGGTCGAATCGGTAGATAGTATATTTATTCATCTAAGTCAAAATCCAGTAAAAACAATATTCTTTCAATATATGTATAATCTAATCATCTAGCAACTATAATAAATAACATTAAAAAGCACAAATTTGAAATATTTTTTATTTAAAATAATGTGTAATTAAAAACAAAGAAGACGAAAAAAAGAAATTATACGAAATTTGTCGTAAAATTCTAATTGCCCCATAAATTAGTGGTCCGTAGATCTATCATTAGTTGGCAAATTAAGCCAAAAAGCTTTTCTTGATTCCGGCATCACAGGCACCGACCAGCTATCGCCTCATGCCCTAGTACACACACAGCAGGATCAGCCGATTTCTTTTCAATAGGAGCAAATTTGAGGTTAAAATCGGCTCAAAAAAAAGCATCTTTATCTTGAGGCATTTCCGGAATTAAAATAACTTTTTGTAAGTCAATTGCATAATATTTAACGCAGTTTTCGTTTTTCTCTCTTGCATCTAACTTATATCTTTCAAATGCCAACTTAACTTTATCTTTGTATTCTTTTTCTTTTAATTCAATATCTTCAGGTATTGCTACACCCTTATCAGCACATTTCTTAATTTCTTCTTCAAAATATGAACAGTCTACACATTGGTCTCCTTTTGGCATATTAAATGAAATATATAGTTTTTTTATTGTCTGTCGATAAACTTCTATGCCACATTGATTTTTCAATTTGAAACTGTCGTACATTTGTTTCAATATAAGGTGTCGTGGTAAATATTTTACATTCGGAGCATTGTGTCTTCGGTAATGGCTCACTACTGGTTGATAGCTTAAAATATGTTGCTCAATAAGATGTTTCGGTATTTCCTTTCTCTTACCTACTCTTCCATCTGTTATTAGTTTACTAAACAATTCACCTTTTTTAACAGCTTTACTTAAATCTGTTATCACTCCATCAGCAGTATATCCCAAAGTATCAAGAAAAAATTTGCGGCAAACAGGAATAGACACAGAGCTATGACTACTTGGAAAATAAAAATATCTAGATTCTTTTTTGACAGCCTCCCTATTAACACTATCAACTTTGCGTTTTTTTAATGCCGGTTATTTGAACACATTTGTTTAAAAAGTTTCTTCTTGCAGAAAAATTAAGGTCCCAGTAATCATTCCAAATTTGGATTCTGTCTCCAAGTGAAAACACTGTACATTTACGGGTACATTTTCCTATACAGCTGTTAATGATCATAGGATGTTTAGACCTTTGTTTGATAGAAGACTTC
>NJDC01004261.1:237801-270307 GCA_002245475.1 Calephelis virginiensis
CCAAAGGTGGTAATGCTGCGTTGTCAACCTTAAGCCGGGATGTTAGGCCTCAAACAAAATTAATTTTAGGTAGGTATAGGCTCTCGTCCTTATTTAGGTTTTTCCCACCAAATCCCTCATTTGCTAATGAGGAAGGCCAATACTTACCTTACTGAATAGTCTCCCTTAACGAACCGCTGACATTACAAAGTTTTGCGTGAGATAGGACACTTGGTTGAACTTAATTAATTTGCAAGATGGTGCTGCGACCTTTGACCTACTTGTCGGAGATCATAATCGTTGGATACTAGGTTAAGAAGCGTTGGTTGCTATGCAGATTTCTAACTGGTGTTTAAACTGAGGCTTTTTTCGCGTAGTTATGTGTTAACCCCATCACGGAATAATATATTAAGGTAACCGGATTATTCCAATAATGTAGTAAAATTGGCTGAGTTGATATTACCGTTGTTACTTTTAAATTAGACGGATAGACGAAAATTTAAAAAAATCAACATGTTTTGATGCAAAAGCTGTTTGTAGCGGTCTAGTTCGATTTTTAAAAATGCTTTTAACATTCAAACTCTAACAGTGATTGTTCCACCATTTTGTTACGTGAATTTATATAAAAAGAAAAAGTCTTGTTAGTTACACTATTTATAACTCAAGAACGGCTGAACCGATTTGGCTAAAAATTATTAGGTAGCTTAGAACCAAGAGACGGACATAACTACGATACTTTCAATCTCGTTTGACTGCTAGAAAATTAGGAAAAACTACATTTTTATTTCGTAGCTAGTAGATAACAATTATAAACCATAAACAAGCGATGGGGCTGTTACGTCTTACGTTGAAGAATTATATTTAATATAAATAATATTATGTATTAAAGAGTAAAGTTATGTGTAATGTAATAATAATAAATAGGTATGTAGACATAGAATAATAAAAAAAGACAAGCCCGCTGAGTTTCTTGCCGGATCATCTCAGTGTGTGGGCGCGTTCCGATCCTGTGGTCGTTTTTAGTAATACATAGACTCGTCACAAGTGCCTCTTGTAAGGTGAATGTGAATGAAAATATTTTCTATTATATTCTTGCAGCATTGCAACGATAAGACTTCATTATCAAAACCAACTGGGGATAAGTACTAAAAAAACGTTATCAAGTCGCTAGGTAAGAGATGTCCGCTCAAAAACCATTTGAATTTTGTGGAACAGGATTTGTGTTGATGGACTTACGATCCTTTGATATCTGATACAGGATATCGTTTGAAGTAGAGAAGAAAGAATATCCTAAATTTCTGAGCTTCAATATGAGAAACATGAGAATTAACGCTGGGTTGATGATGACTGAAACATAATCACTATGCCGACAAAAATGACAACAAATCTGAATCTAAAGTTAGGTATCGATTATATTTGCAACTGCATATAGGATCGATTTCCAACTGTGTCACGAGGTTATTGACCCGCCCTCGTTAGATGTAGTTGGGCCAATATACCACATGCCAACAATATTGGTGACCAACTTTATAAATAGGTACAGTTAACCATTTTCATAAGCTTTTGTTCTTCTAATATCAGTATAAAGCTTACAAGTAATTTCTATTTTTTAAGGCTGTCTTCGTAAAGGAACTAGCCAACCCGGCGAACTTTGTAACGCTTGCCATTAATAGCTTTTAATAGCTTATATGGATTAAAGCATTTATTTTCCATTTTTACAATTTTCCCAGTTTTTTTTCTACAACTTAAAAAGAATTAATAAAATTTCAATTCGTTGAAGCATGATGCGATGACCCCTAAAAATGGAGATTATTTTTTGTAGCTATACGCTATTTTAACCGGCTTTAAAAAAGTGGATGTTGTATAATCGAATCCTAATTTTGGATCGATTTCTCCGTCCTTTTAGAATTGATTTTAAAAATTCCTTGGTCCTATTGCCACCAAGTCTAGTTGACATACATACATACATATCGAGTGCAAAACAAGCAAACCTCACGATCCCGACAAACCTGACTGGCTCCCATCACATTTATTACAATTTTCATACAAACACGCCGGTTTCGGAGTTTCTTTCAAGTGATCTGATCGTGGAATGTCAATGTCTAGATGTGGTATCAGAATGCCAGGGAAATCGGAATTTTTTTGGAATCGAAGTCGGATTTGCAGTTTTCGGTGCATCCCATTATCTCCATTGTCTCGATCCATGGAGATATTGGTTTCAATTAATCATGCTCTCACTATCCCTATTAGTCGTTTTGTAGAATTACCACTTGTAAATTATATTAATGCAAACTTTTAATATCAAACATGTTGATACCATTGCACTGTTCAAAATAACAATTAACTAAATCTACTGTTTCTTCTAAGCAATAGTCATGAGATCTTCCACATTCGACACGTTTGCCTGTAAAAAGAATTTCTTCATCTGGGAGATATACTTCTATATGGGATATGGTTTTAAAAAAAAGATATGGTTTAATTTCCATTAATAGCCAACAACATCACTTCGCAATAATAAATAACTTTTCCCCGCGTTGGTCAGGGCTTCTTTGCAGAATCGACCATCTGCCTTCCTGCCAGGCAGTAAAAGGCGAACATAGGCTTACCGTCACTAACACCGTGACATCTGACTAAGTGGTGAAGTTTCGCAGCGACTTGCCTGGATTGGTATCACCGCCTTACCTATTCCTGCCGCCATAACGTCAGTGCTTTCCGTTGACGTGTTCCTGTTCGGAGTGTAGGATAGCCGGTGAACTTACACAATAGGCCATACATCCCGACCTGAGGAAAGCGACACACCTATAGTTTCTATAGGCTACGAATATCGTTTACTATCAGGAGAAACGTGTCCTTATTCGCTGACCTCTCAAATAAAAAAAATCTACATTAATCTCAATATCTTCTTATATATAAAATTCTCGTGTCACAATGTTAGTCTGCATACTCCTCCGAAACGGCTTGACCGATTCCTCTGAAATTTGGTAAGCATATTGGGTAGGTCTGAGAATCGGCTAACATCTATTTTTCACACCCCTAAATAATAAGGGTGATTCACCCCTATTTTTTTTACTTAAATCACATTAAAAATATAGCAGAACAACGTCTGCCGGGTCAGCTAGTATATATATATATATCGCCTCTGTGGTCTAGCGGTTCAGTTGTTGGACTTGACTGCATGAGGTCCCTGGTTCGAATCCCGGGTCGGGCAACAAAAGATAATTGGGTTTTTCCAATTTTCTTTCAAAAAAAAATGTTGCTCGGGATAGGATATGTGCCCGGTTGGCGATAGGCTTGCCACCTATCACATTGTGGGACTTATTATCTTCGGCTAGTCGTGGATACCGTCGTGGTCGTGGTTGTGCCTCTGCCTACCTCTTCGGGGATATGGGCGTGAAGATACTTACTTACTTACTTATCAATATAGCGGCATCAGGTAAAACGAATTTGCTACACAGCACTCTATCACCAGTGGTCATGTCGAAAATGTCTGAGGCCGATGGTCTATTTTAGTAAGTAGACCAGGACCATCACGAGGAAGCAACGGACCTGGTCTGCAAGAAGGATATTCCTCTAACGCAGTCCGAGTGCAGTCAGTTACTAGGAGGACATAATTATGTAGTAGAGCGCGGAGTAGCAGCTCGCTAAGTTTAAACCAACCATCTAATCTATTTTTGCCGGCAGAGTATCAGTACTCGCGTTTGTCGTCTTCCGTGCCTAAGCGTAGTTAGACGGTAGACTTTCACAAGTGGTATACCATCCCAACAATGAGATAACGATGCACCATTAACATCTTTGCTGTCTATAGGCGATTGTTTCTAACCATCAAAAGCAGCGTGTGTTTGTTCACTTGTATGTAACTTAAAAGTGCACATAGAGCCAGGAAACTTTTTATTAGAAAATGAATAAATACACACTTAATAGTTTTTTGAAGTGTAATCTTCTTTGGTGGCGTTACGCCCTTTTTTTTGGAATGGGTAAAAACTTCTAAACTCGCGTCAGGACACGTGACCTGATCTAAAATTCGTTAGACGGATGGAGAGTAAACAGTCGGTGCGGCGTAGAAGAGGAAGTATCCCCCTCTCTTTCTACGGCGCGGCGAAAATGTATGCCTGTGCGTGCTGTTTCGTTTAGACGGCGCAGGGCGCTTGCGTTGTGTTGTCATATTTGTGTACGATAGCGAAATAAATGAATATTGTATTCTATCACATAAATAATAGTATTTTCATAAAAAAAAGTAAGTAAGTATCTTCACGCCCATATCCCCGAAGAGGTAGGCAGAGGCACAACCAGGGCACCCACGACTAGCCGAAGATACTAAGTCCCACAATGTGATAGGTGGCAAGCCTATCGCCAACCGGGCACATTTCCAATCCCGACCAACATTTTTTTATTAGAAAATTGGAAAAATTAAATTTGCTTTGTGTTGGTCGACCCGGGATTCGAACCCGGAACCTCATGCAGGCAAGTCCAATACCCGGACCGCTAGACCACAGAGGCGATTATTTTCATACAGATAATTAAAGCAGTTCGTACAAAATTATTCGCTAACCATTCCAAAATATCAAAAATGCACGACGTTAATATTCAAGTTTTCACTTCTGCCAGCACTCCAGGAGTGCAACCCGTCGTTTTTTTTCGGGGATCGAACCCGGAGACACAAGAAGTCAAGTTCGACGCCAGACAGCTAGACTTCAGAGGAGATAAAAATATAGGACTAATCAAAATTTTAATTTTAAAAGCATTTTAATTCAAATAAAAATACCTAAAAATTTTGGATATTGAAAATTTTCTTTTAAAACTTAATTTTGTTAAGATTTTTTAGCTGTTATTATAAGCTGAAAAGTCTTCTTTTTATGTTTCTGTAATAGAATTAAAGCCAATAAACCATCCATCTTCATAATGTTCAACAAAAGTTTTAATTGTGTTATTTAAATTGTGAAATATTGAAAATTCGGCACCCTCAATAAAATTGTAAATTATTAGACTCATTAATTAAGTAAATTTTATAGTTAACAAGCCATTGAAGTATTTACATTATTAAAAGTGAAAAAGTGCTTTCGCCGTGCTACCTATAACCCACCTAAATCTGTACCACGGAGAAAGCACTATGTATATTATTTTATTTGTTAATTTATGTATTTTGCCGAGTGCCAACAAATATTACGTTTGCTCACATATCCTGAAACGTATCATTGGTTAAGCTACTACTTCGAGTATTGCGTGTCACAGTTACTGTCAAGATAAAGATAAAACTAGCCAAAGAAAAGTTTCTCCGATTAATCATCCAAGCTTTTTTATCTTACCAATTTCGTAAACTGGGGACGCAAACAGAAAAATAAAAACCAAAAACAAACAAATGACGGATTACGAATCAGAAGTACATAGAAAAAGATGTATAAATTTGAATTTGGAATTCCAAAAGAGGAGAAATTTGTGTTTGAAGTGGCCAGTACGACAAACTGCCAATTTCATACATAAGGACAAATTAGAGTTTTGGCGCCATCGAGAGAAGTGGTCGAAGTTTTTTTCAAAATTATTGAATTTCGTGTTGATATTGAGTGAAATTAGTCAATTTTGGCGGCATTTTGTACAATTTTGTTCAGTGAAAGTGCCCAAAATGAAATAATCATGAAAAAATTTGCGTTTCGTGTATTTCCTCGTTGCCGCCAATTCTCATTACATGAGCTTAAATAATGAGACCATCGGTTTACCCAAGAGCCTGACATAATTTGCTAACGACTTATATTATAACTTATATAACTGATGACTAATTATAATTAATTAAAATTGATATAAAATTTGATGCAAATTTCCACTTGACTAATGGCAAAATACTAACGTGAAGGCCTAAATCTAAAGAAAGAAAGAAGAAAGGACAAATTAATATACTGTGAGTGGGAGATAATCGGTTGAATAGGAATTGGCCAAAAACATAAAAATATGATACCTAAGTCAGCCAGTATTATAAATAGGTACGTAACTACTTAAAATTTGTCTGTTCCTAACAAACTAAATATTCAACGTTATACATATTACTAACAATTACATAAAAGTGTTTATTTAGTCTGAATGTTTTCTACCGCACTTGACCTTAAACTGTCAACCTCGAAACACAAACCGCTCTGAAAACTACATTTTTCTGTTAAGAAATACTCAACAAGTCAAAAGCGAGTTTGAAATGTGAAAATTGAATGCTTGTAGAAACATTCTATGTTTCAAGACTTATTTAAATTAGACATGATCTAACTGAAGTAATATAATATTCAAATATTTTCGGTTTCAAATTATGTTTTCTATTATGATTTGACAACTTTGATTTTAATTGCTAGTCTTAGTTCGATTTTTTCTTAAATTGATCACAATAATGATCGATTAAATTTGTTACCGGCATTTCCATATAATCGTAATTTAGCAATACTCTAATATTAATTTTGTTTTTAACGCAAAAATGAAGAGGCAGTTCCTTGCTTAGTATATCTTTAACTTGAACAACTTGAAGTTTTAGGGACACTTATATAGTAAATATACTCCGATTAAATATTAATTTCTGTGTGGTCGTTGAAAAACTACATAATACCCCGTTTTGCGAAAGTGCTACCATTTAAAAAAAATCAAAAAGAGGTTAAATTCTATGTTTTGTCTCAAGATTTAAATTAAAAAGTTAACTCAGTAATCAAAGCTGCATGTGCATAAATGTAAATATAAAGTAATTAAATGCTATGAATACCATGCACCTCTATGGTGTAAGACTAAAATTTATGAGGTCCCGGATTGGGCAACAATGAAAACAAAAAAATATGTTTTTTTTTTTAATTTTCTAACAAAACCAACGTTGTCCGATTTTGCCACCTATAACATTGTGGGACTTAATTCCTTAAATTTTCTAACTAGTCGTTGGTGCCCTGTTTGTACCTATGTCTACCTCATCGAGGATACGTACGTGAAAATACTTTTTACTACAAAAGTAATGACTTGCAAAATTTGTTTTCTTTTTTTTGTTAAATTATATACATTGCTGTGCGATACACATTTTAGATATATTCCAAGTCTATTTTTAAAAATATTTTATTTTTTTAACATTAAAGTTATTAATGATAACAAAAAAAATTGAAAATTCAAAACGGCGTAATACGTCTTGTCTACTTTCATTTGGCTTTTACTCTACGCCCCATTATGCGGCAACTACTGCGTTACTCTTGAAATAAACGTTCCACGTTTTTAAATTAATTATAAAAAAGATGTTAAAATTCAGATTTAATTTTTTCATGTTTACTAAGTAGTTTAAAAAGAAGACTATAAAATTATGTATTTATTTTTCATTCAAAATAAGCAATAATGTAATGATTTTCCCTTAAAAGTCAATGGGACAGGTTTCTTTTTTTTATGATACTGGAAGGCAAACAAGCAAACGGATTTCCTGATGGATAGAAATTCACGTCGCCTAGAGACACTAAAGGTAGTAATCGTGCGTTTCCAACCTGAAGCCGGGTGAGTCGCTGCGAAAGTCTACCACCTAGTCAGATGTCACGGTGTTAGTGACGGTAAGCCTATGCTCGCGTTTTACGAGCTGCCTGACAGGAAGGCAGATGGTCTATTCTGCAAAGGAACCCGGACCAACACGGGGAAAATTAGAAAGTTCTGGACATAATTTCATAAAGATATTATTTTTGGGCATCTATCAAATTTATCAGCAGACATTATAACTGTGCTTACAAACTACGCAAGGTATAAAACACTCGATCTTTTCACTTCAACAAATTGGCAACCCTTTCAAGTGTCAAAAGTGACGTCCTACACGTTTTCAGTTTTCTTTAGATAACACTTGAGAGAACCAAGCCGGAGTGGAAAGGTTGAAGGGTTTTAAATGACTACGATAAAAGCAAAAGGAAATTAGAATTGATATTTGAGGAAACCAGGCCTTCCCCGTGTTGGTCTGGGCTCCTTTGCAGAATAAACTATCTGTCTTCCTGCCAGGCAGCTCGTAAAATGCGAGCATAGGCTTACCGTCATTAACGCCGTTACATCCTACCAAGTAGTCGCAGCGACTCGTCCGGATTGGTACTACTGTCTTACCTATTCCTGCTGCCATAACGTCAATGTTTGTCGTTGACGTGTTCCAGTTCGAAGGGTAAGGTAGCCGGTAAACTTACTTTTGCTCGAGGCCTAACATCCCGGCCTCAGGTTGGCAACGCACCATTACCACCTTTGGTGTCTCTAGGCGGTGTCAATTTCTTACCATCAGGAAATCCGTCTACTTGTTTTCCTTCCCTTATCATAAAAAAAGGCGATTGACATATACTAAGACATTCAAATATTTATAAATATTACCAAAAATATTAATATTTATAATTTACAGATACCACAAATGTGATTAACCTCTGTGGTCTAGTAATTCAGTGTTGACGTATAAGAAGTCTCGGGTTGAATTGCCGCGTCGGGCTACTTAAATATGTTTTTAGGGTTCCGTATCCAAAGGCTAAAAACGGAACTCTTGTAGATTCGTTATGTCGATCTGTCTGTCCGTCGGTATGTCACAGCTTTTTGTTTCCGAAACTGTGAGCTGTTGAAACTAGGTAAGTAGGTGTATTCTGTAAACCGCATTAAGAGTTTGACACAAGTATAGAAAAATAACAATAAATTTTAGTAGTTGTAGTATAAATGATAGTACTTAATACTGATAATTAAAGCAATTCCTGCAAAATTATTTTCTAACCATTCCAAAATATCAAAAATGCACAACGTTAATGTTCAAGTTTTTACTTCTGCCGGCACTCCCGGAGTGCAACCCGTTTTTTTTTCATCAAATCCATAAGTGTAGGGTATCTATGTACAGATCTTCAAAAAATATATTTAGGTTTCTACTATCATTTTTTCCTAAACTGAAATTTGCACGAAAAATGCTTCCAAAGTGGTACATTGTATATCCCTCCACCCTGAAACTTTTGAAATAAGAATACGATAAAACCGGATAATATATATAATGTGTAAGCCTCCGACGAAGATTGGTTTGATGGAGATTTAAGAAAGTAGTTTTTTAAATATATACTGTTACACCAATACTTAAAATAGTTGTGCATCACTGTCGAAAGATGGCGCTGTGTAGTTAAGAATTGCACAAGCGTTTAGCATAAACTTTTTAATATAACATCTAATATTAAAAAGAAAGGAAATATGTAAACAGCAACCACTGCAAAAAACACCACTAATATGAATTTTAATTTTAACTGAAATAAATTTTACATCATGATTGCTGCTAGCGGAACCCTTCATGGGCATGTCCGACTCGTTCTTAGTAACTTTGTTTCAATTTCTTATAAAATCAACTTTTCCTAGATGAATAGGTACCTAGTTGGTGACAGGTTTGCCACCTATAACTTTGTGGAACTAAATAGTATATTAATTTATTTGGTGATATGAGAGTAGGTAAATATATTTTATCTATAAAAACCTTAAAATATTGACGGTAGCATTTGCACAGGATTTTTAAAACATTGCTTCTTAATTGTTATTAAATCATCTTGTTTTTGTAGCTAGTCTGTATATATAAAAATCAATGTCACTTTTCGTTGTCATTTTATAACTCAAGAACGGGCTCACCTATCCAAAAGAAATGTTTAGGCTTCGCTCGGACTATTTAGTACATGATTATGTGAAGTTTTGCATAAAACCGGTTGAGCGGTTTTTCATTTATCACATTTGTTGTAAAAATAATTCAACAAAATGATCCGCCATTTTGTTAGTGGGTATTTTTCAGTGTGAAACTTTTCAGATGGAGATTGTGCCATGATATTCAAACTTTTTCAGTTGTTTTTATTTGTTTTATTGTGTCGTGTATTTCATGCGGTCACATACGTAGCGAAGCAGTTACCGAACAGCTAGTTTTTTATAAGACACGAACAAGCGCGCGTCTCTCCTAGTGGTCAAAGATAACAGTGGCCTATAGACACAAAAGATGTTGTAGGTACATCTCTGTTTTTTGAACGAGATGTTAGGCCAATCATTATGCAAGTTACCCAACCCTCCGGAGCGGAACCTGACATTGTAAATAATCGGACGAGTTTCAACATGGCACTCTACCATTGGTGGTATTATTGGTTTACCGGTTAAACCTGCGCTTGCCTATTACGAGCTGCCTGGCAGGAATCAGACAGTCTAATCTACACAGGAGGCTCAAACTTAGACAGGGATTTATGAGAGATAAGGGATTGGTTAGCTGTGGTATTTTCAACATCAGTCACAATACAAAATGTTTCTTTCTTTCTTTAATTCTTCATTGTACACAAACCAGTCAAAAAAACAAGAAAATATGTAAAATTATACAAAAAGCGAGCTTATCTCTAAAAGAGATTTCTTCCAGCAAACCCAAAATAACGAGAATGCATATAACATTGAACACGCAGTGCACAATACAAGAACTTATTGTACAAAAGAAGCACAAACTAAATTACTAATCATGACAAAAGTGCCAATATGCTAATTACACACCAAAGCGCTCCATTACTGCCTTCTTAAAAACTGTCAATGATTGAATTCTCCAAATTTCTTAAGGTAATGAATTTCAGAGTTTCACAGCATTAAAAGTGAAATAATGGTTATACGACTTAGTAGAGCTACAAGGCTAGAGTGTAAAAATGTTAAACGCTCATACAGACATTCAGGAGAAGCAGCTTTAAATAGCATTTAATGGATCATTTTTATATGGGTGTATTATTTGCTTCTAATTTCTAAATATATCGAACTCGCCGCTTGCCAAACAAATTCGAAGAGTTCTCTCTATTCTTCTAGGACGCCAAAATCACAATCATATTTCAATAACAATAAAATCGCATGGAAAACATATCCTACCAGACAAAAAACATTCTCCAAATCAATTCATAATCAGAGTTCTTGGATAAAAACATAAGAATAATAGCCATTTGAGATCCTTTGATCGAAATTCAGTGAAATCATACTTGAATCTAGTACCTCATCTTTTTCAAAGTTGATGAATAATAGCAATAAGTTTTCTATGAAAGGTTCGGGCCGAGACGATGTCTAAATTCACATTTGCAATATATTCCAGAGATTAAATTGAAACAAATGAAATTCCTTCGAAAATAATTTCGACGAGCTCGAAAGTAGCTTAAAGGTTGCCTTTAAAAATAGATGTTTTCTATAACTAGCTGTTTCCCGAGTCGTTGCCCGCGTGGTTAATTGTTCCTACAGGAACATTTTTGGGATAAAAACCACCCTATGTGTCGATCCAAGTTACACTCTATTTGTGAAAATCGGTTCAGCAGTTTTTGCGCGAAGGAGTAACAAACAAAAAACATGCAAACTTTCACTAATGTAATATAGTTATAGTTATACTTAGCTTTATAATAACTAGTGGTCGCCCAATAGTCGAAATTCGACCATAATAAATTTTACTGTCTTGTTGATAAGAACGCCATCTTCATTTCTCAAGACCAACTACTTTGTTTCCAAACTGTTTGATTATAGTTTATGCGCCATCCGTGATCTTTAATCGTTATCATCAATATATTTGTTTATGTGTGCCAAATGCATGATAGTGTGGGTAATGTTTTATTTATAGATTTAATGTACTTTATAAGCATTATTATTGAAAAATATTAGCGTTCTGCACTTCTCCTACACATAAACTATGAATGTGCCAAATTTTATGCTCCAGCGTAAGCGCAATTTTCGTAAAAAGGGGTCTAAAGTTTTGGCATCACGTATTAATCCTATTAATATTTATAATATGCGAAAGTTTGTAAGTATGGATGTATGGATGTTTGTTACTCTTTCACGCTCGAATGGCTGAACGGATTTGTCTGAAATTTGGAAGACAGATAGATTGTGACCTGGATTAACATATAAGCTATTTTTAATCCCGATCGCACACCGGGTTTCTGTGAAAACGCGGGCGAAGCCACAGGTAGCAGCTAGTATATAGATAAAGCACAAATAATATGATTATTCAGTTATCTTTACAAGTATATACAAAAAAAAGTTTTGTAATAAATAGTAACTAGAAGTTAATTAAATTCTGAAAATACAGTGGGTGAAATGAAATTTGCATAAATGAAAGACAAATTCGAATTTAATTAGAGAAGGACACTTACAACTGTCAAAAATAAAGTCATATTTTGACTACAAATTGAAAAGCCCTTTTCTTGGCAGTCCACTAATTGGTGTTTTGGAAATACCACAGTCAACAACCCCTTCCACAAATATCAAAGCAAAAAATGTCTATACTGTCTACTAATATATTAAGAGATTCCACAATATTTTATTGACTTACTATGCCCTCGATTTTGTACATACTTTGAAGTACCGTTAGTGGCGGTGGAGACAAAACAAATCTAGCATTATAAAATGTTTTTAATGTTGACCTAAGCTATCGTTATCATCAATATATTTGTTTATGTGTGCCAAATGCATGGTAGTGTGGGTAATGTATTATTTATAGATTTAATGTACTTTACAAACATTATTATTGGAAAATATTAGCGTTTTGCACTTCTCCTACACATACACTATAAGTGTGCTGAATTTCATGCTTCTCCGTCAGCGCAATTTACGTAAAAAGGGGTCCAAGGTGTTGGCATCACGTATTAATAAGAGTATATAGGTAAGTATTCGATTTCGTTAAAACCAACAGCCATACTTAGAGACGTCAAATAACAGTTAAGATGTCATAAAGTCACAACAGCAGAAAACGTTAACTTAATGACTTACCTAATAAAAGATAATTGATGTCTATGAGTGTAGTCGTAAATTATATTTTTTTCTCAAAATTTTAAATTTTGACAGAAAGATAGGAGAAGCAGCAACTAAACAAATATTGCGCTGTCTAAACAATAATTTATAACCAACTAACTAATAAATATAAAGTTTGTTAGTTAATAAAATGAAATGTATATAAATATAAATAAAACTATTGCAAAGTTTCTAGGTACTAGGTGGTAGAGTTTTGCAGAGACTCGCTTGGATTGGTACCCCTTACCTATTGCGCTTGCCTTTGACGTATTCTAGTCCGAAGGATAAGGTAGCCGCTCTTACTTTTGCTCCAAGCCTAACATATCAGCCTCAAGTTGGCAATACTACTTTTGGTGTCTCCGAAGCACTCTCTGGCGACTTCCTTACTATCAGAAAATCCCTCCGCTTGTTTGCTTTTCAATATAATTTCAATTCAGTTAAAAAATTAAAAAAATCAGTAACCGGGCTTTCTTCCCCGTGTTGGTCCGGGCTCCTTTGCAGAATAGACCATTTGCCTTTCTTGCCAGGCGGCTCGTAAAAGGCGAGCATGGGCTTATCCTCAATTACACCGTGACATCTGACTAGGTGGTAGAGTTTCGCAGCGACTCGCCCGGATTGGTACCATCGCCTTACCTATTCCTGTATACATATTCCTATATTTAAGTACATATTAGTATATTATATACTTAAATATGTGCTCACGCCGCACAGCTTACAGCAAAAAGTGTCGTTACAACTTTTCGTGATTTTTTTCCGTCTAGCCCCCATTCACAAGGTGCGATAAGGAACTTCGTTCCAATAAATACACTTAAAGAAACTTAACTTAAAGCGACTCGCCCGGATTGGTACTACCGCCTTACATATTCCTGCGACCATAACGTCCAATACTTGCCGTTGATGTGTTCCGGTTCGGAGGGTAAACTTACTTAATTAAAGGTAGCCGGTAAACTTACTTTTGCTCGAGGCCTAACATCCTGACCTTAGGTTGGCAACGCACCATTACCATCCTTGGTGTCTCTAGGTGGCGTGAATTTCTTACCATCAGGAAATCCGTCTGCTTGTTTGCCTTTCTATAACATGAAAAAAGCCCGACAATCATTAAATAGGTAGGTCATTACCATCAATACCACTGGTGGTAGAGTGATGTGGAGCAACGTGACCGGGCAGTGATCGATCACTTTATCTGTACCTATCGCCATAACGACTCCTGTCATGTCATGTACTAATCCATCAGATAGAGTAGCTGGTAGACCCGCGTATTAGGCCTAAAATCTCGAACACATAGATAAACGCACCTATAACATCTTTGGTATGAATAGCCACCAAAACAAGATGATGAAATAATAATTCAAAAATATCGTTTTGCAGATCTCATATAAATTCTACCGACACTTTGTTTTTGTTTCTTTAAATTATGGAAAACGTGTCTTCACGGATATATCTCCAAAGACGGTAGGTACTATCCAGATCCACAATGTGATAGGTGGCTAACCTTTCACCAATCAGGTTCCTATACCATTCTGGATCATGTCGTTTTTATTAGTAACTAGCCGACCCGGTGTACTCCGTTTCGCCACCAGATGGTATTATACTCACACACCACGTACTCTCATCCACCATCTCCATCACTCATCTGCTCCACCACCATGCAAAACCATATTGGTTTGTACTACATGCTATGTATCAGAGATGGCGCTGTATGTGAAAAATTATTTTCCCTGTTTTCCTGCTTTTCTGTAGAATGTTTTCCTGAATTTTGTTTGCTATAAACCTCTCGGAGCTCGAGACCTTTCCAACGAATGCAAAACAGTGGAAATCGGTTCTTGCGTTCTGGAGTTATAGCGTCAGGAATGAAAACCTGACTTATTTTTATATTAAAGAAAACTTATTTAGTTACCCGACCCGGAAATCCAACCCGGGACTACGAAACTACGAAAGCCTTTGGGTAGGTAATTGTACTTTATCATTTAACTACAAATTTCAAAGAAAGAATACTCGAACCACATGAGCTACTAAAGAGTCAAATCCTATAACGAAATTTTAATTTCTTTCATTATCGGTCACATGGCTTATCATTTAAATATATGTAGTCGATTACAAATTGTTTGAATAGGTTTTTTCTAATACCTAGAAATTACCTAACGATAAACATTTCTTGTATTCGTTAATCCTCGAGTTTAATCTCAATTTTCGTGAAATTCAGCAACACGGAGGAATCCTATTTTGTTTTATTTATTAACTACGTAACCAAAATATTTACAGCGCGAATAGTTTAACAACTTTAGGGAATTTTTAAGCAATTAATTTAAATACTTTAAATATACTTTGTAATTTATATTGCCTAAGCCTAAAGTTAGATAAACACAAAAAAAATTGCAATATCTTTTGAACAAATTAATGAAATGGAATTGTATATTTGTGATTTTTGTATGATATTGGAAGGCAAATAAGCAGGCGGATTTCCTGATGGTAAGAAATTCACGCTGCCAAGGTGATTATGAACCTGAATCAGAGATGTTAGGCCTCGAACAAAATTAAGTTGGCTGCCTTATTATTATTATTATGGCAGCAGGAATACATAAGGCGCTGATGCAATCCGGCCGTATCGCTGCGAAACCCTACCACCTAGTCAGATGTCACGGTGTTCGTGACGGTAAGCCTTTGCTCGCTTTTTACGAGCTGAATGGCAGGAAGGCAGATGGTCTATTCTGCAAACGAGTCCGGACCCACACTGGGAAAATTAAAATGTTTAAGTGAAAGACGGACTTCCCCTTAAATATTTCTGTGTTACTAAGATTATTTGGGATACCTTTGCGTATTATTTTATTTATTTTACACTAGCTGTCCCGCCGAACTTCGTTCCACCCGTTCAGTATGGGAAATAAGTAAGTAATATTTTGCCCCCCTGCAACGTCCCCGGTTTTTTCTTCATAAAAATTTTTTTTCTTCTTAAATACCTTCTTCTGACAATAACTAACACAACAAAAATAGAATTAGCAAAATCGCTCCAATCGTTCGGAAGTTGTGCGCTTACCTACACATTAAGGGACTCATTTTTATATTATAGATTATTGTATCGAGAGTAGCAAGTTCTGTTTGACAAAACGTACAATAATTTGTCACCAGCGAGAAAGCTTTTTTTATTGCATTTGTAAAAACGACAAAGTTATAGTTGGGGTTTTTTTGAGAAAGAGATATTTTAAAAACCACTGACTGCTTTTTGTTTTATTTTTTTAATTCATTCATTTCTACGATATAGTTCATGTATCTGTCTATTTCTATGTTTTATGTATATACTTCATGTTTTCAAAGTATCTGAAAATATTTGACGACAAATATGTTAAATTTCAGGTCAAGTGGTTGAAGCGGTTCTTCACGATTTTTATACAAAAATAAAAACAATAACAGGTTATTACTTACTTTATTTATTACTTCATACATACACACAATATCTATTTCAAATTTCAATTATGTACTTAATTCTAAAGTTTGGAAATAGAGACTGTTACAATAACGGACGGACACATCGAATTTTAACGGTTTTTTTGGCATTTTACGATAGAATCCTAAAAATATCTTCTTGCAAAATGAATATGCGCTGTCAAAAAATAATCTAAAGTTATATATGCCTGGGTCTTTGTCCCAGCTAATCTCCTTGAGGATTGGACTGGTTTTGGCGAAACATTCGTTTGCAGTTCTACTTTACTTTTTACTTAGATCTTTTAGGCTTTTATCTCGGCTTTATACTCCTCAGGCTGTTTCTTATTCCGATCGCTCATGTTATATTTACGCGGTGAAATTTTTTAGTTTAGTTTTCGACTTTTTGTGGGAATATATCTGTTGATATAAAAATAAATCCCCTGAATGAATGAATCAATAAAAATATAAAAATGAAACGCTAGAACGAATGAACTAATTTAACAATTTTTTTTATTGTACCTATTGGTTATTATCAGGAGATGGATAATATGACGAAAAAAACCTGAAAAATTACAGAGAAAATGGAAAAAATACACACTTCAATTTTGTCCATACAATTTATTAGTAGCTGTTAATGTTTTTTTATGATATTGTAAGGCGAACAAGCAGATAGATTTCCTGATGGTAAGAAATTCACGTCGCCTAGAGACACCAAAGGTAGTAATGGTGCGTTGCCAACCTGAGACCGGGATGTTAGGCCTCGAGCAAAAGTAAGTTTACCCTCCGACCGAAACACGTACATTGCAACCATTGGACGTTATATGGTGGCAGGAATAGGTAAGG
Source organism: Calephelis virginiensis (assembly GCA_002245475.1). Lineage (NCBI taxonomy): Eukaryota > Metazoa > Arthropoda > Insecta > Lepidoptera > Riodinidae > Calephelis > Calephelis virginiensis. Next base: position 254,788 of record NJDC01004261.1, read on the forward strand.
CGGTGGTACCAATCCGTGCTAGTGGCTGCGAAACTCTACCACCTAGTAGAATGTCACGGTATTAGTAAGGCAGATGGTCTATTCTGCAAAGGAGCCCGGACCAACACGTAGGAAAACACGGGGTTAAGCAGTTTTTGCGTGAAGGAGTACAAACAAACAAACAGACAAACTTTCGCATTTATAATATGAATAAGAAAATGTAATAATATTTTTTTGTTGTATAGGTTATTATTAGGAGAAGGATAATATAATGCGAAAAACCGGGAAAGAATTACATGAAAAATTTAAAAAAAGACACTTAAATTTTGTCCAGACAAACTATTAGTGTCTGTTTATGACAAACGATACGAAGTTCGCCGGATCGGCTAGTCTCATAAAATTCAAAAGAATATACCGAGATTTCATTCTAATATTCTCTCGCGGATGCGGTTTATTTTAATAGCTTAATAGTTTCTCTTTTTTCTGACATTTTCTGTTAAAATTTACGGAAATTCACATTTCACATCTGACAGCTAATCATAATTTGAATTTGAGTTTCCGTGATAGATTCACTTTGCCTGAAGTAGCATGAGAGTAGGATGAATGTGCTTTCAATGAAAGCGCAACGGACAATCTCATCGTATTCGTAAAAGTGTGATCCGAGAAAGAGTGGGATTGAAAGAAAGCGCTTGTGTAAATATAAGAAAGGGTTTTAATCTGTTGGTTTAGTCACGTGAAAGAATGATAGATGAATAATTGAAAAAACTGGTGTACAATGCGAATGTGGATGGATGTATGGATCCTGGAACACAAAAGTTGACATTCCAAGATCAAATACATTGGGTTGTATCTAATAGTGGTGTCAAGAGTCTCGAAAATCGCCATGTTTGTATGAAAAGAGTATAAATGTAGAGGAAGCTAGGCAGGTTCCCTAAAATCGTTACATTTGGCACACAGAACTTTCTGGCCACCCTGTAAAGGACTGGGTGTGGAAATAAGTAAGTATATTAAAGTATTTTTGTGTACTAGTATCATTGACTAACACCCGTATCAGAAGCGTACAAATTGCTAAATTTTGGGTTGTAGAGAAAAATAGGAAAATTGTGAAGGAAACACATAAAATAATCTTTCAACTACCAAACTGACTGTTATTATTATATTGTTTGTCGGGTAAGCCTATACAGTCATGAGAGTAGAGTGTACTTTGAAAATATTTCAGAATAAATAGAATAATTTGAAAGAACACTAAATGAGGCTTAAAACATTTTTTCTGGAAAAATTGTCCGTTTGTTTAAATATCTTTAGCACAAAAATATATTGCATATTAGTACTATTTACATTATGCACTTCGGCTATATTCGTCAAGTTTCGTCAATTCGATTGCATTTTAAAGATCGCCTCTGTGGTCTAGCGGTCCGGGTGTTGGACTTGACTGCATGAGGTCCCGGGTTCGAATCCCGGGTCGGCTAACAAAAAGAAAATTGGATTTTTCCGATTTTTTAATTAAAAAAAATGTTGGTCGGGATTGAAAATGTGCCCGGTTGGCGATAGGCTTGCCACCTATCACATTGTGCGACTTAGTGTCTTCGGCTAGTCGTGGGTGCCTTGGTTGTACCTCTGCCTACCTCTTCGGGGATATGGGCGTGAAGATACTTTTTTTATTTTAAAGATATCTAAATAGAATTGTACATAATTAATAATTTCGCTTAAATTTAGATTAGATCAGCCAATTTAAAAATAAAAGTCTAAAAAGTGTAAAGCCAAAGCGCATAATCTAAATAGTAGTACTATACTTGTTTTTTTTTATGTTATTGGAAGGCAAACAAGCAGACGGATTTCCTGATGTTAAGAAATTCACGCCGCCTAGAATGTGCCACCACCACCAAAGGTGGTAATGGTGCGTTGCCAACCTGGGGCTGGGATGTTAGGCCTCGAGCAAAAGTAAGTTTACCGGCTACCTTACCCTCCGAACTGGAACACGTCATAACGTTATGGAGGCAGGAATAGGTAAGGCGGTGGTACAGTTTTCATAAAAAAATTACGTCGAAATCTATTAGAGTAAGAAAATAAGCTGTATATTTTAATATAGGTACAATTTTATCCAAACATCTAATTCATTTAGTATTCTCTGGGGAAGTACAGAAGAAAACAAATTAATTAGATTGAAATAAATATCTGTCTTGTATATTTCCACGAAATGTTGAGAGTATTTATTTTACCTCTGTTGGTCCAGATTCACTGTGTAGGGTAAAACATCTACCTTCCTGCCTGGCAGCTCGTAAGGGTCCAGCTTAGTCTAGGTAGGCCACTTCAGCTTATATTAGATTTTCAACGTGTTGGTCCGGGCTCCTTAGCAGAATAGACTATCTGACTTCCTGCCAGGCAGCTCGTAAAAGGCGAGCACAGGTTTACCGTATCTAACACCATGATATCTGACTAGGTTGAAGAATTTTCCTGCAACTCGTCCGGATTGGTACCACCGCCTTACCTATTCCTGCCGCCATAACGTCAGTGCTGTTGACGTGTTCCAGTTTGGAGGATATGGTGAATGGTAAAATTACTTTGGCTCGAGGCCTAACACCCCAGCCACAGATAGGCAAAGCACCATTACCATTTTAGTGTCTCTATGCGTCATGAAATTCTTACAATCAGGAAATCCATATGTTTGTTTGCCTTCCAATATCATAAAAAAATGCGACCTATACCACTGGTGGTAAAGCGCAGGATTTCGTCGTTTTACTATCTTACCTATTCCTGCGTTCTCAAATATAGTGTTTGACAATATCTTGTTTCGGTACAGAGACTAGCAGCTTCACTTGCACATTAGACCAAACACCTTCTTCACAGGACCGCCACCATATTCCAGCTACCTTTATTTTAAAAAATATTCAGGTACTAAATAAGAAATCCACACATGTTTGTATGTTCAACTTTGTTCCATTCATTCTGTTTGTATGGGAAAATTAAAAATGTTGCTTTTCCTTGTTTTCTTTTTTCTAATCGTTTAGCCAAACCGATCCAGCTGTTTTCGAGTTTCAGCGAGACTAATGAACAGCAATTGCTTTTTAAATGTAAGAAAAAGAAGAGAAGATAATAGCAAAAAAACAAGGCAATCGTAGCTCCCCACGTTTTTTAAATATCTTTTACATACTTTTTTTACAAACTTGTATAAAATTCTTTTTTTTTTTTTGCAGCTTTCTACAAAAGCGTGACCTTAACATTATATTACATATATACGTAGACACATACCAAGTTAATAGGAGTGTGTCAAAATATTGCACTTATTTTAAAATACAGGCCATATAAGGGTATAAGCACTTTGCAGGATTGCAGATGGTATAAATGTATGCAATAAATTTAGAAACGCGTTTTATACGTTTTCTGATTATTCACGACAACGCCCTAGCCTGGCTTTAATCATTATTAGGCTGGGCGTACACTTGCGACTTAAGTCTAGTCTAGTCTAAAGTTCAGTGACGTCGTGAAAACCTCGCGGTTGGCATAAGGTATTGGCAATATATTAGTAACCTCAATAAATCAAAAATGATGCTTTATTTTTTTATGCTCGATTGTATTATTGATACTTAATTCGAATCTCTGGTCTAGATGTTTTTTTTTCATAATTAGTATTACTTCAAGCAGACTTAGAAATTACGTTTTATATTTATTTTATGTGATAAGACAGCGACCTATTGGTAACTTCATGGTTATTCTAATGGTAAGAGACAACTGTAGACTACGCAAGCTGTAACTGTGTCGCTGTTCTATGATCGGGCTGTTAGCAATGGTACTAGGCTAGCGGCTACCTTAGTCTTATCAGTGCTCTTCTTGGTAATGACCTAATCAAGTTATTCCCACCTCTTACGGTATGCCTGGCGGGACTAGCCAGATGGCATATGGCCGATATTAATAATAATATTTAAGATTAATACCCAGGCAACCACAGCTATTTTTCAATAAATAACAAAAATAGCTTAGCAACAAAACTCTATTGTACCTATCTATTTCTGCAAATATGTTATTAATAATGGCTACTAGTCTACACATAGCCAACCTGGACCAATACAGCAAATCTACAAATCAACCTATACGAATGTAAGTTTGCTTGTTACACTTTCTCGCGAAAAAAACTCAACTTTTCATCATGAAACTTTGTACACAGGATCTTAAAAGTGTTAAAAGTTTTTTTTTTTTGATAGCCAAATCGTGGGTTAAAATTAATATATTATAAGATACACAATACAAATATAGTTAATATTATTCCTAAATTTACATACTAGTTATGCAGCCATTTTTGGTACCGACACTGATTTGTCGTGCTTCTGACAGTGCCCTTAATGTACTTCAGTTAATTCGCAGCTAATATTCATCAAGAATGACCTACAATAGGTCCGACAGGGACAAGCCGGAGGTAAACGCTCCTTTTTGGGGACGAGGGACTTAGATTCTAATTAAGTAAGTTTTGACAGGCTCGTTTGTTTAGATACGGGTGCTACCACAGATAAACTAGATCCAGGAGTTCACCTGGTAAGATATTCTGTCAATTTACAAATTACTTTTAAACTCACAACGATTTTGAATTATTAGATAAGCAAATTATGAATTCTTATTTAATAATAACTAGCCGCCCGCCCCCGCTTCGCACGGGTATAAAATATACATACAAACCTTCCTCTTTAAACACTTTATCTATTACTAGCAGTTTTACGCAGCTTCGCCTGCGTAACTTGGGTTTTTCTGCAGCGATTTTGATGAAACAAAACCTATGTCACTCAGGGATAATGATTCTAAGGGTGAAAGAATTTTTTAAATCGGTCTATTAGTTTCGGAGCCTATTCATTTCAAACAAACAAACAAAAAATCAAACGTTTCCGCTTTATAATATTAGTATAGAAAAATCTGCATCAAAATCCGTTGCGTAGTTTGAAAGATTTAAGCATATAAAGGGACATAAGGAACGTGACATTGTTTTATACTATGTAGTGATAATTGCTTTATTATACGTATAACATAATATCAAAATGTACAAAAAATACTATAAATAGTAGATATAATTAAAATATTTGCAATAAATGTATTGATACGATTTCGCAATCAAAAGGAAACTTTACGTTTATTTAGAACTAGCTGCTACCTGCGGCTTCGCCCGCGTTTTCACAGAAACCCGGTGTGCGATCGGGATTAAAAATAGCCTATATGTTAATCCAGGTCACAATCTATCTGTCTTCCAAATTTCAGACAAATCCGTTCAGCCATTCGAGCGTGAAAGAGTAACAAACATCCATACATCCATACTTACAAACTTTCGCATTTATAATATTAATAGGATAATAGGATTGTAAATGTATTGTTATTAAAAAAGTAGTGCCCAAATGAGGGTTTTAGTTTCGGATTCAACCATAAAATCTAGTTACGGATTTAGTTTCGGCTTCAGTCAAACTATAGTATAAACTCCTGAGTATCGACTTGGATATCAATTATTAATTCATTTTTAAATTTTGTTCTTATTACAGCCAAGTCATGACTGGAATCCAAGGAAAATCCTGAAAAATCTCTACTTTTGATTTGATTTCTTGACAACATTCAAATTGAAATCGGTTTTTGGCAGATTATCTCAATCTACATACAAACATACATACTCTACGATAAGTCCCTTAAAAGAAAGTGCCAAATCTATATTTATATTATTGATTTTGATTTTGTTTCCATTAAGTTCACTAAATTACTTATTGTGCGCTTCGACTTCATACTTTTTATTCTTTTTATACTTTTATTTTTAAATTGGCTGACCTAATCTAAATTTATGCGAAATGATTAATTATGTAATAACAACTTTATATGTCTTTATCTTTAAAGTACATCCCGATTTCCGAAGCTTGACGAATATAGCCGAAACGCATAATTTAAATAATACCTACTATACTTGATTTCATTGTGCGTATTTCACAATATGCTGCCCTTTTGAGAATGACACAGCTCTTTCGGTAAAGGTCTCTTAATCATTGTTTAGATTAAAGACACAAGTTAATACTAACACAATTATAAGAGTTAAAGTGGCTTATCTAGTGTTTACTAATTTATCTCCAGTTATTATTTCATTTTAAGACCAAAATTGTGTCATGGTGGTTCTGTATGGTGTACGTTTATTGCAAATATCCTGTACACATTGCTGTATGGTTGATTATAGTACATATTTATTTGTTTAAGCTTTGTTATAAATTAATAACATCGCCTCAGTGGGCCAGCGGTCTGGCGTCGGGCTTGACTTCTTGAGGACCCGGGTTCGATCCCAGGGTCAGGCAACAAAAAAAATAGAAAATGTATATTTTCAATTTTCTAATAAAAATAACATTGCCTGGGATTGAATATTTGTGCCCGGTTGGTGATAGGCTTGCCACCTACCACATTGTGGCACTTGGTATCTTCTGCTAGTCGGGGGTAGATACCCTGGTTTTGCCCCTGCCTTCCCCTTCGGGAATATGGGCGTGACGATACTAATAACATTGCCACTGTGATCTAGCAGCCCGGTTGTTGGTTAACTTTATGAGATTTCCTATTCGATCTTCGAGTCAAGCAACAAAAAAAAAAGTGTGATTTATCAAATTTCTAATAAAAACGATGTTGCCCTGGGTTAGATACGTGCATAGTTAAAGATAGGTTTTCTCATTTATATTGTGGAACTAGTGTCTTCGGCTGTTCGAGGATGCGGCCGCAAATCTACTTTATAAATTAATAAGTTATTGTGAGTACAAACGATAAAATTAATGCTACACGCATTATCGCCTAGTCAACCTTTAGTATTTAGGCTAACAGAGATCTAACCACATATTTAACATAACTAGTGGTAGCCCATTGGTCGAAATCCGACCATAATTAATTTTAATATCTTGTTGATAAGAACGCCATCTTCATTTCGTCTGTGATCTTTTATCGTTACCATCAATATATTTGTTTGTGTGTGTCAAATGCAGTAAGTGTGAGTAATGTTTTATTTATTGATTTAATGTACTTTATAAACATTGTTATAGAAAAATATTAGCGTTCTGCACTTCTCCTACACATAAACTATAAGTGCGCCCAATTTTATGCTCCAGCGTAATTGCAATTTTCGTAAAAAGGGGTCCAAAGTTTTGGCATCACGTATTAATATATAGATAAAGAATAAATAAATATGTATAATATGATTATTCAGTTATCTTTACAATTATATACAAAAAAAAATGGTAATAAATAGCAACTAGAAGTTAATTAAATTCTGAAAATACAGTGGGTGTAATGAAATTTGCATAAATGACAAACAAATTCGAATTCAATTAGAGAAGGACACTTACAACTGTCAAAAATAAAGTCAAATTTTGACTACAAATTGAAAAGCCCTTTTCTTGGCAGTCCACTAATTGGTGTTTTGGAAATACCACAGTCAACAACCCCTTCCACAAATATCAAAGCAAAAAATGTCTACGGATTACTACAGTAGATGACAATAATAGTAATAATAGTATATTAAGAGATTTCACAATATGATACTAACTTACTATGCCCTCGATTTTGTACATACGAGTACTTTGAAGTACCGTTAGTTGCGGTAGAGACAAAACAAATCTAGCATTTTATAATGTCTTTAATGTTGACCTAAGCTATAAACTATACAAAATTTGGTAAAACTCTGTTCTGCAGTTTTGGCGTGAAAAGAGAACATATTTGAATTACCCTTGTTTTGGGTTCTGTATCCTGTACGCCGTAGGTACGTAGCTATTTATTTTTTGAAGTAAACCTTCTTTAGAATCGTGATTTCAAAACGGGTGCAACGGAAAAGCGACAGGTAAGAGACACAAATATATATTAATCTCACTCTTTTGCAAGTAAGAGACACAAACATATATTTATCCCATTCTTTTGTCGATTTACTGAAGTTTCACTTCTATCGTGTGTAAATCGCACACACACCTTTTTTACTAATATTTGGTGTCAAAATAATTTAAAATAGACATTTACAAAAAAAATAACAAAAATGTTATGGCCGCAATAATACGGCCGCAGGACAGCGACGCGCCTTTAACATCTATGGTGTCTATACGCCACGGTTTTGTCTTACTATCAGAAGACCGTGTGTTTGTTCACTGGCCTATCATATTAGAAAATCCTTAGATCTAGAATTATTGGCAAGGGACCTCGCGAATGTCAAGATGGAGGGACCAACTATTTTACTCGATATTTTTAAAACTGTTTGTGTTTCAGACACGTCACATTGTTTTATAAAGGTAGAATTTAGCTAGAAAAATTTCAAGTAGATAAAATATTTCCAGGAGCAGCATATTACCATGGCCCCTCCATCTTGACGTCAAGATAGAGGGACCAACGTTTTTTGATTAAAAAAAATGTTTATCATGAGGTACTATTTTTTTAACAAAGTTAGCAAATAGTAGAATTTGGGTAGAATTTTTTTAATGTATGTTTTATTAAAATCTAAGACTTGGTCCCTCCATCTTGACGCTCGCGGGACCTCGGAACTGTTATCTCTGTAACAGTACTGGTGTTAATATATATATTTTTTTCTATTTTTAAAAAAACATATTTTTTTTAAATATATCCAAAAGCAACGAAAAAATCGATTAACATGCATAAAAAATTAGAAGTTGCACATATTATAGCCTTGTTTTTTTAGAAGTCTTTTTCAAACTAAAATATACTAGACGATTTTAATAGAACGCCTGTTTATATTAACTAGCAAATTATTATATTGATCATCGGCCTAAGGCAGTAAAGTAGATGGCTTTCTGATGGTGAAATGTACATATTACTTCGCTAAACTCTCAGGAAGGCCTAAGTATGCCGCTTTTTTATTTTCAATTATAATATTGATTGGGTTATAAATTTTGATATGATTGCCTTCTATCTCATAAAAAAATCGTTAACCTCCTGTTAATAGCATTAAAATATTAAAAATTAATGAATGAAGCTATTATCTATATATTAATACGTGATGCCAAAACTTTGGACCCCTTGTTACTAAAATTGCGCGGACGCAGGAGTATAAAATTTAACACACTTATTATTTATGTGTAGGTGAAGTGCAGGACGCTAATATTTTTCAATAATAATGCTTAAAAAGTACATTAAATCAATAAATAAAACATTACCTACACTACCGTGTATTTGATACACACAAACAAAATATATATTAATGATAACGATAAAAGATCACAGATGGCGCACTAACTATTTATAAAGTTTAGTAGTTGCTCTTGAGAGTATGGTGTTGTTATCAACAATATATTAAAATTTATTATGGTCGGATTTCGAACAATGGCAACCACTAGTTAAATTAAAAAAGCCCCACATAATGTTTAACTTTACATTATATGGATCTAAAAATCCTTGTATAAAAACCACTTGTATGGTTGAAGTGAATAAAGATTTTCTGATTCTGAAGTGTCATGTGTCACTTTTTTTCGTTAACACCCAACAGAAAAAGAGAAGTGTTATATGTGTGACGTGAGCATGGATGTTTGTCTGTCTGGGGCATCATTATGCCTAATTCAAAAGACCGATTTCGATTCGGATTTATTTGTTTGACAGCTGCCGTGATCGTGATACTTGTATTTTACAGATAGGTTTGGTCCTAGGTTACTGAAAATTTTTAATCGCCTCTGTGGTCTAGCGGTTCAGTGGTTGGACTTGACTGCCTGATGTCCCAAGTTCCAATCCCTGGTCGGGCAACAAAAAGGAAATTGGGTTATTCCAATTTTCTAATTTAAAAAAAACCGTTGCTCGGGATTGGATAATATGTGCCCGGTTGGCGATAGGCTTTCCACTTATCACATTGTGGGACTTAGTGTCTTCGGCTAGTCGTGGGTGCCCTAGAAGTGCCTCTGCCTACCTCAATGGGGATATGGGCGTGAAGATACTTTTTTTATTTTATGATTATTTATATGATAAAACATCAGACAAAAGACAAATATGACGTATAGATTATTACATTAGATGTAATGGATGCATCGTTTTCCTATAGCTTCCCCTTCCACTGTATTTACAGCGCTGTATCCTTTCCGTGATAGTTATTGTGCAGCAGTCTGTCACTAGTGGTCTTCTTGGCACCCATTTAACTTAAGCTCGCCTGTCACGATTCAGGCAGAAAGGATGGTCTATTCTACACAATCCCTTACCACAGAAAAAACAAAATGGTGGCTTGAGCGTTTCATTGCAGTATGCTACAAAAGATAAAAATACGTGAATTTTGTAACAAAAACCAGAACCATTTTCGAAGGATATCTAAAAGAGAAATAAGTTAATATATAATTTCAGCAAATGGTCTGTTCTGCACAAGCTGGACCACAGGAAAAATAAAATAGTAGCTTGAGAGTTTCATTATAAAGTACTATTATCGATAAAAAATACTTGAATTTATCACCAAAAACCAGAACCATCTTCAAAAGATACCTAAAAGGGAATAAGTTAATATTTAATTTCTGCGTTGGTATCGACAAAGTTTTGTGTTCGCAATTTAAAATAAAATATCCCAACTCAAGCACCAAGTTCAATATTTAACTTGTTGGCTAAAAATATAAGAGATTTTAATTTGCACGAAGTCTCGCGAGAAAAGGATTTGACCCTTTGTATTATAAGTACTGCATCGGCTGCTAAGAATGTTACAAATTCAAACTATCGATAATATCAGTATAAATAGAAATGAACTGGACCAACATGTCGATAGAATTCGTATGAATAAAACTGAATTTGACTAATTTCACTAATTCCTTTTTTGTAGTGTTAGTTGTTGTCAGAAGAAGGTTCATAAGTAAAGCAAAAGGGGAAAATTGCAAAGAAAATAGGAAAAACAATGTCTCCGTGATCTAACGGTCTGGCGTCTGACTTAATTTCTTGAGGTTTGGGTTCGATCCCCGGGTCGGGCAATATTTTTTTGTTAAATATGTATTATCAGTTTTCTAATGAATAAAACGTTACCCGGGATTGGATAAGTGCCCGGTTGACGATAGACTTGCCACCTATCGCGTTGTGGGACTTAGTGTCTTCGGCCAGTCGTGGGTTCCCTGGTTGTGTCTCTGCCTATCGCTTCGGGGATATGGGCGATATGAAACTGATACTACTACTATTACTGCAAACTGTTAGTAGCTGTTAATGTCAATCGATACAAATTTCGACGGGCTATCTAGTAGAAAACATTTTATGTTATTCAAACTTAGAAAAGGTTTCAATGTAAAACAGTATAAAACTATCAAAAACTACCTCTTCGTTGAATTTAATGGTAAAAAGCATATAAACGGTCATTATTTTAGTGTTCCGTTCTTCGTTAAAGAGTGAAGGCCAATTGCTTTTCCGTCTGCTTTCCTGTTTACTTGTAAGAGACGAGCATCAGTTTTAATGTCTATAACCATATGTAGGTGGTAGTTCTAGTTTAGTACCGCCGCCATATCTCAGCCTGCTTAAATGGTAGCAGTGCTGTCCGCTGTCGCATTTCAGTTTTAATAGTAAACATTTTAATTCAAACAGTTTATTAAACATTTGTACTCAAAAGGCTTCACATGGCTCAGGATAAATATGCGTCATTATCATTCTTACCTTATTTTTATTAAATACAGAGTAAAATACTCCAAAATTCAACCTTGTCTTATAGTCCTATTGCCTTGTGGCACAGACTTTTGTATCAAGTCAATTTTATTCTTGTGTTAGTCCACGTTTATTATTAAGACGGTTACTGTATTATTAATAAACATCGACTAAAATATTTCCATGTTTAACATGGTATTAGAGTCTTAATAACATTGTTATATAGACTATATTGTCAACTTAAATCTAATTTTGATTTAGTCTTTGTTTATTAATAATACGGCTAAAGTTAAGCGATAAGTTTTTAACCCCTACAATAACTTTTGAAGATGACCCGAATTCGATGCGGATATTTTCGTTTGAAAGCTGACATGGCCGAAATGGCAAAATAAAATATGGGTTTTATTGGGATTTTAACGTAGCGTTGACTTCTTGAAGTCCCGAATTCGATCCCTGAATCGGGCAACAAAAATATTAGAAAATGTATATTTTTAATCGCCCGGGCTTAGATATGTGTCCACCCATCATATTGTCGGAGTTAGTGTCTTCAGCTAGTCGTGAGTGCCCTGGTCGAGCTTCTGTCTACCTCTTCGGGGATATGGGCGTGATGCTTCTTACTTACTTTACAAGTCTGTTTTCCTATACTGTCAAAAGAACAAAGTATCGATAAATCTTACCATCACTACCACAACCAGTAACCAGAAAAGCTCTCGCCAAGATAAACCCTATTCGATGCTATTTCATAGCTTAGTGTTTCAATTTTGGGGGACTTCTTTTAACGACTACTTCTATTGAGATTGTTGACATAAAATTAAATTAAAGAGTAGCTTTGAATATTTTCTCCTTGACTCAACCCGAAAATAACAAAACTTGGGTTTATAAGTAAATACCTTTCGCCCACATTACAAAGGACTTTTTATGTATTCATACTTTGGAAATCCTTCAGATATATTGCGCCATAAGTATCCTTTAAGGGCTTATATTTACATACGAATATATATATATATATATATATATATATCAATGTCTCCGAAACTGGCGTTGTATGAAAAGGATATTGAACGTGAAGGAAGCTAGACAGTTTTATCAGGATTGTGAGGTCTGGCACTCGATACTCTGTGCCTACCCCCTAATGGAACTTGGTGTCAAGTTATGTATATCCGTAAAAATCAATTGCTGTTCGTTAGTCTCGTTAAAATTTGAGGACGGCTGAAACGATTTGACTAATTTTGGTTTTAAATTATTTTTTCAAGTCCAGGGAAGGTTAAAAAGTTATCTTTTTAACCTTCCCTGGACTTGAAAAAATATTTTTTTTTATAAAATATTTTTCTTATGAAAAACTGCGAGGAAACTAGTAGAAACAACATTTTAATTTTCCTCATACAAACTGTAAAAATATAAATAAATGGAAACAGTGCTAACCACGTGCTTTTGTAGGTAATGTTCAAAATGAACCAGGATAAATAAACAAAAAAAAAATAAAAAAAAGAATAGTTATTTCGGTAAAGCTTCCCAATAACCTCAGGTTCAATGATGATGATGATTACTTACAATCAATTTAATAGCTTTAAGATATCCTATTCATGTTCCCAAATAAAAACATGTGACTCTAAAATCTCAAAATATCCAATAAACCCCGTCAAAACCGTAATGTGCTTAAAACCATCTCGATCATGTCAGCTTCCAAAACAACTTCTCCAAATCCATCCATCTGTTAAAACGTTATGATGCCACAGGCACACACACACGCAGACTCAGACACGTCAAAGTTATGACACCTCTTTTTCTATCAGGGCTTATACAATTAATAAAAGTAATCTTTATATACCATTTCTTGACTAAAACACTTTAAACTGAGGTAAAATTATTATAAGTAACGAGGGCAAACTTCGCTCTAGTGACATATTCAAATAACGTGTCTGAAGAACCTTTATAATACTAACTCGTTATTGTAAGTCCAAATCAGGTTTTTATGCCATTTCCAAAAGACAACCTGTGACCTAAATGAACTCAGCGTTTTTCACGACATAAGAACCGGTTCAAACGTGACACAGTTTCCGAAGACATGGACTTAATTAAGGTTCTATGACAGGAAAAAGTAGGAAAATAGGTCTTTGATTATCTTAAGATTATAGGAAAAGGTAAACGGGGATACGCACCAATCAAAATGACTATTTTTTGTGATGGGTAAACAATTTTAAACTAGCGCCAGGATAAGTGACCAAGAGGGTTACTTTTAAATCTCGATTACATGCAAATTGGAAATTAAAAATGGATAAGTAATTTTAAGTAATTTTAAAGACAATGAAAGTTAATCTAGTTAATAACAAACGAAGAATTACTTTTTCAGAAAAGCCTTTTTTCGGAGCTAAATATTAATGATCTGCTAGTACTATGTTTAAGAATATCAATTTCCCATTTCCAATCGACATTTAAGAGCAACCTACTAATCGAAATTCTTAAGACGGACGGAGAATAAAAACCACTGTATGTTGTCGCCCCTTTCATTTGTTTATATATATATATATTCGTTGCTCTGACAAAATCAATTGCATGAATATTATATTTAACCACACAAATGATAGTACTTTCATACTGATAAGTAAAGTAATTAATGCAAAATTATTCCCTAATCATTCCAAAATATCATAACCCAATAATCAAATTATCACTTCTGCACTCCCGGTGTGCAACCCGTTGATTTTTTTTTACTTTCGACTTAGTCATTTCAATAAGACCGATGATAAATATTACTCAGTAAATAAAAAAAGTAGCTTCCCAATGACACTAAAACTTGTGACAAGTAACGAATCAGCTTCAGAATGTAGAGTGCTTGCCAGTTAACTCTTTGCGCGGCAAAAATTGGAACTACAACGATTTTCGTCTAATTTTACTAAACACACGATAATTGCCATAAAGCAAGATATTTTTGAAGGATATTGTCTAATAAATAACTGCCATGCTGTTTCTTAAAGAAATGTAAGCTGACATTTAAGATGTAGGTACATTTTGTAAAAACATAAAAAACAGTTTATATAATATGAGCTATATAAAAAAAACTAACGCGATAAGTACAGATTCTTTCAGCAATGCTATTTTTTGTTATTTTCATTTCTAAGAAAATCTCCCGTTCTCATAGGAATGTATAACTAAATTAATTTAAGAAATGGTAAAGGTTTTTTTTATAAAACGTGAGTGTAATACAGTTTCATGGGGTAAACAAATTTCTGTTTTACAAAAATTTAGCAGCGCCATCTTTGCGCGCAAAGATGGCACGCACTATAATTTTGGTTCTAGTTAGTGGACAGTTACAATAGCTATGGCACGTACTTTGCCTTCAAACTGAAATATTTTATATTATTTATTCGTGAAATATAGCAGCTACAAGTTTTTTTTTAATATATCTTCACTCCCGTATATCCAAAGTGGTAGGTGGGTACACTGGTTGTACCTCTTACAACCAGGGCACCCACGATTAGCTGAAGGTTTCTAGTTAGTCCTACAATTTGATATATGGTAAACCTATAGCCAACCGCGCTTATGCCCGATACCTGCCAACGATTCTGTTTATAAAAAAATCTAAAAACCAGTTTATGCATAGCCAGATCCGAGATTCGCGCCCGAAGCATCTTGTGGTCAATGCTAACTCCGGAGCAGCATACCGCAGAGGCGACGATAATTCCATACTTGTATCCCTCCATATCAATATAATAGTAGATAATAAAATTACATATTAAATACAAAACTCTGTCCGTTTGTTGGTCTGTTCCTCTTTCACAACTAAACCGCTAAACCGATTTTGATTAAATTTGTTGGATATAAGTTAAATATCCAAATTCAAACATAGACTTTTTTTCAAAAATCAACACCCAAAGAATTTTATAAATAGGATATGAAAGTTTATATGAGAAGCGTTGTTAATAAACACTGACAAAGTCGGGAGCATTACCAGCAAAAAATTAATTTGATGTAA
>NJDC01004261.1:270517-288990 GCA_002245475.1 Calephelis virginiensis
TAAATGCAAAACTCTGTCCATTTATTGGTCTGTTCCTCTTTCACAACTAAACCGCTAAACCGATTTTGATTAAATTTGTTGGATATAACTTAAATATCCAAGTTCAAACATAGGCTTTTTTTTCAAAAATCAACACCCAAAGAATTTTATTAATAGAAGATGAAAGTTTATATGAGAAGCGTTGTTAATCAACACTGACAAAGTCGGGAGCATTACCAGCAAAAATTTAATTTGATGTAAATAAATACAATAATATATTTTTGGAAACGAAAATATATTCTTCGTTTATTATGTCTAAGGTCTAGTGTGTTTAAAGCTGATAAGTCGATATAAGGGTAGCCAAATTCAATATACTTGGTACGAAGATACTGCCGACGATAATCACTCAAAACTGAGAGGGTGAATCAACGACCTTTCTTAAGCTGAAGTATCATATCGGCTTATGAGTTTTATAGTAAGAAAACTAAATAATGCCAAAAGTTTCTTATGCATTACTGTTTAAATAAAATGTTTAAAACTAACACATTTTTTATCTAGCTGAACTAAAAAGTTTAGAATATTTTTAAGTGGAAATAAAAATTGACTGCTTTACCACAAAAAAATGCCTGTCTAACTAAAATCTATCTTTAACTGACATTGAACTAATAACAAGCAAGTAACGTGAAGGCATCATTGGTTGAGAATTTAATTTTACAGTGTTTAGTAAAACATGTGTTTACAGGGTCTTTATTTTTGTTGTTGTAAGACCTTCCGACTAAGCAGTAGTGTATAACAAAAAACAATTTGTTAAAAAAATTGCACAGCTTGTTAAGATATTATTTAGTCGAATGTTCCCAAGTTCTAAATTTCTAAAAGTTTTTGCAACAATTGCAACTCCTCCCCTCCCTCGAAAAAAGTTAGGGGTTAGTTCTTAGTTTTACATGTTTGTCAGTGTGTGTGTGTGTGTGTATGTGCGAGAGTGCGTCCGTCCGTGAGTCTGTATGTGTGTGTGGTAATTATGGCATAACTTTTAAACAAGGGATGTACAGATTACAATGGGTTTTTTTCACTTCAACTGATTGCTAATGTTCATGTTTCTAAATGAAGAAACTTATAATCATGACTATATTAATAGCCTACCGTTTTTTCTTTTCACAGCATCATCAGGACTAAAACTTAAAATATTTTGTTTAAGTTTAGTTTAGTTAAAAAACAAGTGTTTCTTCATTTAGGAACATGAATTGTTAAAATACCTTGTTTAAGTTTAGTTTAGTTAAAAAACAAGTGTTTCTTCATTTAGGAACATGAATTGTTAAAATACCTTGTTTAAGTTTAGTTTAGTTAAAAAACGAGTGTATCTTTATTTAGGAACATGAACTGTTAAAATACTTTGTTTAAGTTTAGCTTAGTTAAAAAACAAGTGTTTCTTCATTTAGAAACATGAATTGTTAAAATACCTTGTTTAAGTTTAGTTTAGTTAAAAAACGAGTATTTCTTCATTTAGGAACATGAATTGTTAAAATACCTTGTTTAAGTTTAGTTTAGTTAAAAACGAGTGTTCCTTCATTTAGGAACATGAATTATTAAAATACCTTGTTTAAATTTAGTTTAGTTAAAAAACGAGTGTTTCTTCATTTAGGAACATGAATTTTTGGAAGATTTACGAAGTGTCGATGATGGAAAATATTACACATATTGAAACCGTTTTTTTATTTCAAATCATGATGTGAATTTGTTGTACAAATTGGCGTATACTAAGAGGCGAGTGAAGGTTAGAATATGGGAAATTACCAGTAAGAGTACTGTGTAGCAAGTTTCCCGGGTAGAGTTCCACAATCTTACCTATTTCTGCTGTCGTAACGACTCTGTAATGTTCCGCTCGTGTGGGTAGGGTAGCCGGTAGACATAATATTTAAGGTTGATTAACGTCTATGGTGTTCATATTGTGTCTATAGGCCACTGTTGTCTCTAACCATTAGAAGACACGTGCGTTTGTTAACTGATCTCTTATATCAAAAAACTTAGACAAAGTTATGCTATTAAACACTCACTCCTAATTAACCTTCAGTATTTATGAGAAAACTTACTTGGGTTATCAAAAAGAACTAAATTTACAAGTAATATTACGAAAATTACTTAGCAAATAAAACTTATTAATAACTTTTAATAAAGTACATTTAATTAAGCGACATTTTAACCAACTCTGAGAACGAAAGAGGTTCTAAATTCGATGCTATGTTTTTTTCATTATTTTTTTATACGTTTGTTACGAAATTACTAGGCCAATAGCCAACCGATTTTTATGGTTCTTTTTAAAAACATAGTTCATGATTCCAAGGCGGTCCCGTTTTAGTTTTATCATGGTTAGTGAAAAATGTATGCATTAAGCGTAGCTCAAAAACTGTAGTACCACGTTTCTGGGTTAAATTTAAGTATGAGTTAAATTGTCAAGTAATAGGTGCCTTAACTCTAGTTAGATCCTATCTTAGAGTTAAATGCTTAATCCATGAACGTGCAAGTGGGCCTTAGCATGTTAATTAAATTTATATGGAACTACTTCAAAAATATTTTCCTATATTTCGAAAAAGAAACCTCAAAACGCGACGACCTAATGAAATATTATTTAGAGTCGGTGTTTGTAGTTTTATTATTAAAATTTTAAAATAATATTTGCATTTTTAAGCGAGCTTTTATGCTTTCATTCTGTTGAGTAGTCAACTTTTATTGCATTTAAAAAATATAAATAAGGTCATTGAGCTCCAGGATATTTTTAGAGATACCGTAATATTTTAAGAAGTGACAGGAGTAAAACCCCTGTCATCATCCAAAAACGTAATAAAGACCGAAGACGAAAAGGGCAAGGGCTTCTGTAAGTACCCTTATTTATGTTTAGGCTTGTCCTGAAATTACTTTCGTTGATGTTCTATCTAAATTGGTTTGAGTATCCATTCCTAATTCGTACAGTTCAAATCCTTTGAAATATTTAATCACAAATATCGAAAGTAAATTTAAAAGAAAACGACGGGTTGCACTCCGGAAGCGCCGACAGAAGTGAAAACTTGAATATTAACGTTTTGCATTTTTGATATTTTGGAATAGTTAGGGAATAATTTTGCATTATATTTTTTAAATATCAGTATATAAGTACTATGATTTATGTGATAGAATACAATATTCATTTATTGCGCCATCATACACAAACATGTCAACACGAACATTCGTACAATCGCCCTGCGCCGTCTTACGAATTTTTGATCAGGTCACGTGTCCTGACACGAGTTTAGAAGTTTTTACCTATTCTATAAAAAGCGCATAACGCTGCTAAAGAAATTTTCACTTCAAAAATGCACTTTGTTTGTTATAACGAGAAGTCAGGAAATAAACGGACTTCCTCAAGGTGAGATATATACTTCATCCTATGGTATTGGTGTGTCGCTGAACAAATTTAATTTTAAGCCGACTATGCTGTTGCGGTCGTGAGATCAGAGAGAGAGAGAGAGAGAGAGAGAGAGAGAGGGCTTGAGGTAAAGTGTTGGCGTGAAAATAAGATACATTTTGTACATGTTTGCTTAAACTTTTAGATCCAGTTTATACCTGCACCTACAGATGTTTCCCATCACAAATATATACAAGTCGAACATAAAACCTCTTCTTTCTCTCAGTCAGTTAAGAACTCAATCTATCTTTTCTTTCGGTCAAAATTCCATCCGTTAAACTTACAAACACATAAAGTTTTAAGCAACTAATATACGTCAAGCAAACTATAACCAATCCAAAAGATGGATTCGGCACTATTTCACAGATTGTATATTCTCCTAATCCTTCAAAAGCTCTCGACTGGAGTTGCCTTGATCAAATAAATTTGTCTAAATGGAAAAGATTTAGTCTGCAATTATTTTTAAGAAACCTTTTCGACTGTGTACTGTTTCATTAAATTAAGTCTATCACTTGAGCAATTTATGGTTTCGGTGTCACGTTTTGTTAAAAAACGAAACAATTTAGTCGTTTTTAATTAAACTAGCTTATTTTTAATGAATTAAGCGATATAATTTGTGTATGAATAAAAATATTTTCTTCGTCGTAACATGATAAGTATTTAAGCATAATAATTAAACGCAGTAAAACTTCAAAACGTACTCCAACAACCATTCCTATATTTATAAATAGGCCGTATATGCCGCGACCTAAGGGCGGCACCGTCCTAGGGGCGTAAAGGTATGTACTACATGGGCGGCAGAAATAAGGTGGCCTACACTCACAAAAAATATAAATCCGGCACTGCCAACAACTCATTAGGTACACGTCGTGATTCGGTGATTCTTTATTCGATAGATAAGGTCATTTCTCCAGTTCGCGTCCACTTAGTGAGTTTGCAGGTTTGAGGGAAAATGTCAAAATGTTTAGATCTAGTTTTTAATTAAATACAGATATACATACATACATACATATCTTCAGGCCAAGTCTCTTACGGGCTAGGCAGAGAGTGTCGAGTGCCAGACCTCACGATCCTGACAAACATGTCTGGCTTCCTTCACGTCCATTACCCTTTTCATACAAACACGCTTATTTCGGAGACTCTTGACACCACACTCGGATAATATCCGATTGATCTGATTGCGGAATGTCAACCTTGGTCTCCCCGGGTACCTACATCCATCCACATTCGCATTGTTTATCTGCTTTGTAAATCTTTCATTTGTCATAATTTCCACATGACCGAACCAGCGGAGCATGCATTAAATAATATTGTAATCCATTAGTCTATTTTAGCATAAAGCTAAGTTTAATCCAAAATATCTTTTTTTTAAATTAGAATATAGTTCAAGGAGTAAGTCATCTAAATACACGAAAACTACGTATTTTTCTTGATTTTTCTATGATCCTATCATTAGATTTAGTGGTAATTGGTGATAAAGTACAGCCTTCCAAATTAATCAAGAATTATTAAAATCGGTTCTGAAATTACGTAAAAATAGATTATCATATTTAAAAAACTATAGGATTCGAACATAAAACTTCTTTTTGCAGAAGTTTAAAAATACATTACATGCAGATATTTAGATTCTATACTTCTTATCGTCGGTGCTTGGTGAAATTCCATTCTTGATGCAATTTATTTAGAAACACTTGTACTTACCACAATATATTTTATTATTTTTTATTTTTATGATTTAGCCAACCGGTTTCGCTATACAAGCATCATCAGGGCTATATAATGCCTAGGGCTATAAAATGTACAAGTGTTTCTAAGTAAATTGCATGCAGATATTTAATAAGCCTAATATTAAGTCATAAATTTAACAAATTACCTATCAAAAGCAGCAAACATGAATGATTTAAATGTGTTCCGTAATGAAGAACGTTCACTTCCTCTCTCAATTATCTCAGTCCCCGGAATAGCCCCATAAACGATTTTGATCTGTATCCTAGCAAACTTAAGCTCTTTTATTGCGTAATTATATATGACAGGTTGTTGCCCCCATGGGTTAATTTGCTAGGCCATTTTCTCATTAACGCTGGCTGCGAATTTTTAAAAATTATTCATTTTACCCCGTGTTGGTCCGGGCTCCTTTGCAGAATAGACCTAGGCCTTCCTGCTAGGCAGCTCGTAAAAGGCGAGCATAGGCTTACCGTCACCAACACCGTAACATCTGATTAGGTGGGAGAGAGTCACAGTGACTCGCCCGAATTGGTACCACTGCCTTGTCTATTAATGCCGCCATAATGTCAGTGTTTGCCGTTGACGTATTTCGGTTCGGAGAATAAGCTACCTTAAATTTACTCTCGCTCGTTTCCTAACATCACGATTTCAGGTTGGCAATACACCATTAACACTTTTGGTGTCTCTGGGCGGCGTTAATTTCTTACCGTCAAGAAATCTGTCTGCTTGTCTATCTTCTAATATCATAAACAAAATATTGTCTTTTCTCGCATTAATCACGTTCTCGTATTCCACATTAAGAATATGTTTTCAACAATAACATGAAACTCTGCGAGACGAAGACTCCTACACCCACTAGTAGTAATTTAATCACCATCAAGATTGACAAATTGGTGTAGGGAAGACCAAGGTTGACATTCCACGATCAGACCGCTCGGACAATATCCAAGAGTGGTGTCAAGAGTTTCCGAAACCGGCGTGTTTGTGTGAAAAGGGTAATGAATGGTGAGGAAGCCAGACAGGTCTGCCGATACGATGCTATTTCGCATTCGATACACTCTCCCTACTAATGGAGTTGGCGTGAAGATATGTATGTATGTATCAAGATTCCCACAATTGCGATATGTCACTAGGTGCTACGCAATAGCTGGGTAAGATTGGTGATATTGCTATATTTACATCGTATTACACCATTATCATGTTCCATGTTGGAGTATTTACCAATACGCAAGTATCATTGTCATACGTAAAGACTTGCTATATTTTTAACTAAATGAAATAAAACATCATATAAAAATCAATTGTTGTTCGTTAGTCTCGCTAAAATTAGCCAAATCGTTTTAGTCCTCCTATAGGGACTAAAACGATTTGGCTAATTTTGCTTTTAAATTATTTTTTCAAGTCCAGCGAAGGTTTAAAGATAAGAAAAAGGATAAACTGCAAGAAACTAGAAAAAACATTTTAATTTTTCCCATACAAACTGAACGGACTTCAGCTAGTACTACTTAGATTTCAAAATATACAAACATAATTTCAACCATGTTTGTCCAGCCGTTTAGTAGATGACAAATATCAGGAATCAATCCATCAATACAGGAAAATAAACATACAATTGCTTTAATTTTTTTTTAATTTTATTACATTTATGCAAAGATTCTAGAAATGGTTTTAGGGCACTGCCAACAAATAAATATGCTTAAAAATATGTTTTTATCCAATTTTACGATAACAAAATCTTAATTAATAGCTAAGATAGGATAAGGATAAATCCGGCGGACCCTATGAGAACATTCTAGCCCATTAATGAGACTACAGCTTGTCTTAGAATCGGATGCTGGTTTCATTAGAAAATCCAATTTTACAAACCAATATAAAGTGTTATTTATTTTATATGAAATCCTATTTAAAAAGAAATTCGATTTAAGAAATAAAATTATGTTAGACTTATAATCTGATTTAATCTGTGGTCTAGCGGTAAGGTGTTGGACTTAACTTAATGAGGTCCCTGGTTCGATCCCAAAGTCTTGCAACAAAAAGAAATATGCGTTTTTAATTTTATAATAATCCCTATCACATTGTGAGATTTAGTATTATTTATTTATTTATTGTACAAAAAAAGTTGAGAGGTGTCAAGGACAACCGGATGGGACGAAGTTCTCACTTCCCCCGCTCTCTCGCAATCTCTATCAATCTCTAGTAATCTCTATCTCTATCTCTCTCATAGAGAGAGACAGACAGAGAAACATGAAAAAAAAACAAGAAAAGTAAAAAAAATATCTGTAACTTCAACTGGGCGTGCTGGCGTACGCGGCATTTTAATTTAGCTGCTATCGAGGACTTGGTAGGACTTGGTGGTTGGTAGGTACAAAATTACTTTCCGTCCAGTTATGACAGATCTCTCGCGATTTACGTTTTGACGTTCACTGCTATTAGTTATTATATGACTTCACCAACTCTTATGATGTCCTATTTTTTAACACTATTTAATTACAGCCATTTAATATTGTTTCCAAGATTTATTTGACTGTAATTTATCAAAAACACGTCTGCACTAGTCAGAATCCCAGGGGGAATTACAATAGATTACTATAGCAAAAAGTGTCGTGACAACTTTTTCGTAAGATTTTTTCCGTCTACAATCCTTTCACAACGCGCAATAAGGAACTTCGTTCCAAACAAAATTACATAAATTTTAAAACCGAAAGAGCTGTGCAAAAGTATGTTTAGCTACTCGGCCTACTTTTTCGGGTATACGGGCCTCAAATTCTTACAAAGATTTTATAATCTAACTAGCCGACGAGACATACTTCGTATCGCATGACATTAACAGGTACTAACAGTTTGTGTAGTAAAAATTAAAGTATTCTTTTTCCATCCTCCCTGCAATTTTCTGGATATTTTCTTCATGTGAATCTTCTTTTGACAATAACGAATACAATAAAAAAACAATTAGCAAAATTGATCCATCCGTTCAGGCATGATGCAATAACCAAGTGAAATGGGGAAACATTTTTATAGATAAAGTAAAATATCATTCACCACCTCGTTGGTCGAGTGGCTAGCGTACACGCCTAAAGATATCGACCAACTGCGAGGTTCGGGTTCGATTCCCGACGGGTGCAGGCATGTATGTGATGAACATTTAGATGTTTGCATTCCCGGATCTGGGTGTTTATTAAATTTATTCTGGTATCTGTTTAAATATTTCTATGTATTAGAATAGTTTATTAACACCCATAACACAAGCATACAATTTGCTTACATTGGGGTTAGGTTTAATTTGTGTGGCTTGTCCAGGGATATTTATTTTATTTATTTATTATTATATTTATTTTATTTATTTATTCTAATATTTCTTGATATTATATTTACCTACTAGATAAAGATCAGTTTAAGTCTTCCCTATTCCTGCCACTATAGCCTCAGTACTCATGGTTGTTGTGTTATGTGCTGAACAGCAGGGTAGGGTAGTCGATAGACACACAGCACAAGTGGCTTGAAACCTCGACTCGAAGCCACGCACCAATAAACTCTACAGTGACTACAAGCAACGGTTACATTTTATGACAATGTGACAATGTTAGCCACTCATGTATTTATGATTGATTAAGTAATAAAGACATTGAAGACGGTTGTAAACATGCCTTCTAACAAAGGTACTATTGGAGGTTTTATTTCATCCTTAGATCATTGATTATGTTTATTGGATTAAATATACGGTCTAGGCGAATGGGAACCAAAGTTTACAGCCTTCTAGAACCCATTTAATTAAATAGTCTTTTTTAGTAGTGGTGGTATTAAAAACTATCCTAAAAATTGTTTATTCGAATCAAGCTAAAGTTTATGAAAATGAGAAGATAACATAAATGCTTATTTTGGATAGAATTAAGTATTAAATTACTTCATTATTTCTTTAAGAAAAAAAAAATTCTTCAAAATTTTAATTTGTCGTTACCAAAATTCCCAACCAATTTAACTTCATGTCAGCTACACATTCTCGATATATTAAAATTTTCTGAGCTTTACCATTAAAATCAAACACTCAAATAAGCTCTTGCAAATTTATAAAAAACTATGAAAACGACTGTCCGTGTTGGTCCGGGCTCCTTTGCAGAATAGACCATCTCCCTTCCTGCCAGGCAGCTCGTAAAATGCGAGTATAGGCTTACCGTCACTAGTACCGTGACATCCTACTAGGCGGTAAGAGTTTTACAGAGACTCGTCCGAATTGGTATCCTATTCCTGCCACCATAACGTCCAACGCTTGCCGTTGACGTGTTCCAGTTCGGAGAGTAAGGTAGCCGGTAAACTTACTTTTGCTCGAGGCCTAACATCCCGACCTCAGATCGGCAACGCACCATTACCACCTTTGGTGTCTCTAGGCGGCGTGATTTCTTACCATCAGGAAATCCGTCTGCTTGTTTGCCTTCCATTATCATAAAAAAATATATGTCTTTAACATAGTCTACACGATGTGAAAAAGCCCTAAAGGGTGAAGTTTTATCTTCACAATTACAATACGTATGAATGAATGATATCACCAGGTGAATGAATAAAACGAATTACTTTACGAAAACACCGAACCTTCAAGTTATATTGCAATTAAGTAATTACTCCAATGCTTAATGTGACTTGAGTTATAAAGATTGCGACATTTTATCATTCATTTTAATTAGTATGACAGCAGTAAGTAAATATTTTTGGGTGTTTCTGCCAGTTTGGCACAACATTTATATAAAAACAAAAGTATTAAGTTTGATTTGTTTTTAATTCACCTAAATCAAATGACACTAGTTGCCTTAAATTTGAATGCCTTTAGAGTTACTTTCAAATTAAACGGGTTATACCTTTTCACCATGTTATCAGAGTGTTACTTGCTGTCAAGTGTTTTGTGTCACTTAAGCCAAACTTCATACAAAATTCGGGTTTGCTATATATCTATGGAAGATCCGTCTCTTATTACGTAGTATTTATATACTTTTTGGCTTCTGCTTCGAAAAAAAAGCATCTTCACGCCCATATTCCCAAAGTGGTAGGCAGAGGCACAACCAGGGCACCCACGAGTAGTCGAACTACTTTCTGCTTCAACGAAAGAATTTATCCAGTGTCTGTTTAAGTATTTCTATTAGTATCGTTGACTTACCCGCTACCGCTCACTGAACCAGCAGGTACTACTTAATTTGGGTTTTTTTAATTTATTTTTTTTTTAATTTTTCTAAGCAATAAACCTGATATAACACTTACCATAAAATCTCCTCCATCGTTGTAATACCAAAAACACTCCACGCTGCCTCAAAAATATTAGATCTCCACGAGAAAACGTGCATACCGCTGCATAAATCAACAGTTATAGATACCTGCTCCATTGTCCGTCGCTTTCTAAACCCAACAACGCTCACACTCCAGAGTAACCAAGATACTGCAATCACGCTTACATCCTCTCACACCCACAACATACGATACACAACACAAGAGATACGAGCAGACACACACACAGCTCAAAACACACAAAATCTCGTCACACTTTCATCTCACTGACACCTGAACCAGAATACTTGGCATATGCCCGTATTTAGTTCTGATAACCGACTTCAAGTCGAGCTCAAGGAAACACTTTAAACCGTAATAATAAATAACCATGGAAAAGTTACAAAAATCGAATCTAGCCCCAAAGTAAGCAAATTATATGCTTGTGTTATGGGTGTTAGTCAACGATTCTATTACACAGCAATACATAAATAGATACCAGAATAAATTTAATAAACACCCAGACTAAATGTTTATCACACAAGTGCCTGCCCCCGTCAGTGTAGTTAGGCAAGTACGCAGGCCACTCGACCACCAAGGAGATATATATGTCATATTTTACCAATGACGCAAAAACCAAAGTGACAGAATATTTTCAGAACTGACAGATTAGTCTGGAAACGTTAAATTGCGGCGTTGTCAATCTATATTTTCCGAGGAACTGATTAAACGTCTATACTCTTTATAAATATATAATAAATATCTTGTGTCTATGTTTGATCATTTTCATCGCCGACGCTTACTGACTTCCAAATATTCATATTTTTAGATAAAGAATGATTGCATTTTATTATTTATTATTTTATAAATAGACTATTACTTATAACAGCAGCACCATGGCTAACTAAAGAGTAGCAGATAACTTAAACTAACAACCTTTACAAAAAACGACTTCGATTTCAATATAGGTATAGTTGTCAAAGTACACAAAAAAACAGATTTTTTTTAGATTTCCTTGAAATACCATCGTCAAATCCGGACTTGGAAACAATGGGATCAACTCAGAAGTACGCTCTTTCAAGTAAAAAAGAATTTTAAACATTCGTTTACACATGGCGAAAACGATTAACTTAAAAAAAAAATTAATTTAAAAAATAATTAATTTAAAAAAAACATGATATGAGTCCAAGATATGACTTCATCATTTTGTCAAAATCGGTTACAGATATATTCATCATACAAATGCTTACTGCTATGGGTAGATAAACTGTAGCAGACTAACGACCAATGTTAATAATGTATCTCTAAAGATGGATTTCAAGCAATCTAGCTGCATATCCGCCGGACTATCCTATACTTAATTGCCATATTTATCCTGTCCACAGATAATATGTTATTGGCAAGCGATAGTATAAAAACATATTAAAAATATCAATCTTGGACAGCAAGTTTTAGATTAGGATTGATTATTAATATTGGTCGTAAGGAAATATGTGGGGCGTTATGTTGCATCTACAGGTACATTTTTGAGAAAAAATAAAATTATGAAAACACTTATACCCAAAAGTATAATATGTTCATCATACAAATACTTTCTTCTATCAGTCACCTCAGGCCTTGAGTGTACCTAATGGATTTACGTTTATAAAATACAATTAATCCTCAGGTACATTCGCGAAAAAAACTAGTCTAAAATAAAAACCAATGAAGACATAAATTACCTTTTCAATGTACTAACTTCAACAACTTTCATAGTTAAAATCATTGGACTGTAAACCAGTACTTAAACTTTCGCAAGTGCCTGTGGTGCCCAAAGTAGAATTGCATCGGTCAGTTGCCTCTGATACTATCGAAGCACTAAAATGGAAGTAATTGATGTCGTTCTGGTCGATATAACCCTGGATATATAGCCTATAACTGCTTAAGAGTTGGATAAAATGAACTCAGATAATATGCACATTAGACGAATAGATGCTAGACATAATTGACATTTTCAGTAATAGAGAGTAAAGTAAAAGCTTTGTTTTATCACATTATTTTTCAGCTTTCTTTAGGCCTTATTTTAGCGTTTAATCTATTCGGTCAGGCAACAAAAGAATTAGTAATTGTATATTTTATTTTTTCTAATAAAAATGATGTTGCTCGGGATTGGATATGTGCCCGGCTGGTGATAGGCTTGCCACCTATCACATTGTGGGACTTAATGTTTTCGGCTAGTCGTCGGCGCCCTCGTTGTGCCCCTGCCTGCCTCTTAGTGAATATGGGCGTGAAGATGCTTTACTTTTAAATCTATTTTTGGTAGCCATTATTCGCGGTTTTGCCCACGTGTTAATGCTTAATACTCTTCCTTGAAATCTTAAGATGTTTCGCTAAAAAGTAGCCAATTTCTTACTCTTAGGACTAATTTATTTATCTGTCAAAGTACGTCAAAGTTTACTCTACAGCTTTGCAATTAAAACAATACATTCAAACAGTCAAAAATACTTTCGTATGTATATTGTTTATTAAGTTTATTCTGGTATCTATTTAGGTATTTCTATGTATCAGTATCGTTGACTAACACCCATAACACAAGCATAAAATTCGCTTACTTTGGGGCTAAATTCAATTTGTGTAAAGTATCCAGAAATATTAATTATTATTATTATTAATGTTTACTAGCCGACCCAGGGAACTTCGTTCACTTCATATTCAATGCTCTCTGCTTGCAGGGGGACGACCTGCACGTTCACATGAGTGTCTACATTTCGGATTTCAAATTATTTGGTCTCTTTATCCTGAGTATGGATTTGTCTGTATGTTGGATGTAAACTAATCGTCAACGGGACACATGTTGAACCCCGAGCTTCATTATTTTTATTAAAAAATTGAAAAAACAAATTTTCTTTTTGTTGCCCGAATTAGAACTCAAATCTGGGACCTCATAAAGTCGAGTCCGATCTAGGACTGGCAAACCATAGAGGCGAGTTTTATAAAATCCTTATTTCTAAAAGTCAATTGCTGTTTCGACTCAAATTAACTGCTCGAGAACGGTTGAACCGATTTGGCTAATTTTGGTTTCCAATTACTTGTTCAAGTCCAGGGAAGATTTAAAAAAAAGAACGGGAGAAAAACTGCAAGGAAACTAGGAAAAACAAAATTTTAATTTTTCCCATACAAAATGAACAGGTAGTACGAAGTTCGAAAAAACAAATGTTGTTTCTGTTGCCCACCCCTGGACTCGAATCCGGGACCTCATGAATCAATCCCAGACCATAGAGGCAAGTTTTACAAAATAACGTGTACAATATTTAGGCTTAGCAAGTTTTTCGATACTATTTAGGGCGTGATGGTAAAACATTTGACGACCCAGTTCCGCTGTTCCTAATCTTGTCCCATTTGTTATTTCCTATCTGTGCCGTTACTATTGCTTTTAGTCTATACTGGCCCAAGTTAAAAACAAACAGCCGATTCACCTAAATTTTTATGTCTCTTGTGACGAAAAACAGTGATAGTTTATATAGGTATCTTTGACTATCACTGTTTCAAACTAGTCCAATTGTTTTCCGTTAACTTAATTGGTGAAATATAATAAGAATTTATTGTATTCATTTTCTTCGCAAAACTCTTGAATAATTTACCACATTAGGTTTTGTAACTGATAGTTTGTACTGTTATACCCTAACACTGCACCCCTTATATTTACCTAGTATCTACACATCAATCCTCCACTCAGATCCCCTTTTCCATGCAGTGCCCCGTTCAAGGGGTAGTTTTTCCCCGTGTTGGTACGAGCTCGTTTGCAGTATAGACAATCTGCCTTCTCGTGCCAGGCAGCTCATAAAATGCGAGCATAGACTTACTGTCACTAACAGCGTGACATCTGACTAGGTGGTAGAGTTTCGCAGCGACTCGCCCGGATTGGTACCACCGCCTTACCTATTCCTGCCGACATAACGTTAGTGCTTGCCGTTGACGTGTTCCGGTTTGGAGGATATTGCAGCTGGTAAACTTACTTTTACTCGAGGTCTACCATCCAGGCCTCAGGTTGGCAACCACCTTTGGTGTATCTAGGCGGCGTGAATTTCTTACCATCAGGAAATCCGTCTAGTTGTTTGCCTTCCAATGTCATAAAATAAATAAAATAAGTCAGCATATCTCACAACCATATCTATCGATTTCCCTCAGTCTCAGACTGGCTTCACTAAGTCCTCATGCAGAGAAGATCTTACATACCTACAGTTTTAGTCAAGTATAAATTAATGTAAGTCTTTTACTAAATACATCTTTTCCAGTTCTAAATAAAAAGTTTTTTTAAAGGGTCCCGTTAGAGCCCGTATAACAATAACCTTATCATAGTGCCACCAATTTATTTGTACCTTAACTGACTAAACTAACTAAAGTTACATTACATGGAAAGTAATTCCACTTTCAGTTTCCGAAAATTGGACACGGAAAATGAAATTTGTAGAACTACCTTTTTGTAAAAAAAAGTATGCTATGAATCAATTCTAACAATAAAATAAATTTTCAATTTTGACATTTATCTCATAATAATTATCAAAACAAGTATTATATTCAATATACATGAGAGTGGTTATAATACATGAGATACGATGTTACAAAATTTAGTTAATGTATACATTTGCATACCAAGGATTATTTGGTGAAATAGGAAGGAATATTGTTACAATAAGAAGATCTAATGTACTCCTATTAAGCGCAAATAAATATATTATTATGTTCACATCCATATCCCCGAAGAGTTAGGCAGATACACAATCAGGACACCCACGACTAACCGAAGACACTAAGTCCCATAATGTGATAGGTGGCAAGCCAATCGCCAACCAGGCACATATCCAATCTCTGGCGACGTTATTTTAGGTAGAAAATTGTAATTTCAATTTGTATTTGTCTGACACTGGGATCGAACCCGGGACCTAAAAAAGTAATGTCCAACGCCAGACCGTTAGACCACAGAGGTTACATTTATGTATTCTCAATGAAAAAAGCTAAACGTCACACTAGCGACATTGTATGCTGAACAGGTAAGTTGGAAGCACTGTACTATACAACGTTTATCAATTTTTTAACTAAAATCAATTTAAATATTTGCAGTTTGATTCTGATTACATAAAGATCGACTTTTTTCACGTAAAAGTTAAGTTGCGATATTTTGCTAATTAATCCAGGTCTTGTAGAAGTTCCAGAAAAAATGTATATTCAGAAAAATATCTACACGAGGATACGAGGATAAAAATATCTACACAAGTGATACTTTCGCGCAACGACATTTTTATGCGCTATCATTGCATATGAAGCGCGTGTAGTGCGTATGACCTCTATATTTTTGTGAAAGTTCCATTAACTTTGAAGTTGCGCACTTTTTTTTGGAATAGGTAAAAACTTCGAAACTCGCGTCAGGATAAGTCACTTGAAATTCCGTAAGACGAAAATTCGTAAAACGGCGCAGGGCGCTTGCGCGAATGTTCGTCTTGTCATGTTTGCGTACGATAGCGCAATAAACGAATACTGTATTCTACCCCATAAATGATAGTACTTTCATACTGATAATTAAAGCAATTCGTCCAAAATTATTCCCTAACCATTCCAAAATATCAAAAATACATAATATTAACATTCAAGTTTTCACTTCTGCCGACGCTTCCGGCGTGCAACCCGGTTTATTTGTATATTTCATTACCGTGCGAAGCCGGGGCGGGCCGCTAGTATCTAATTAAAAATCTCATAACATATTGCAGTAGGCGAAAAGTCCAAATTTGTATTGTGTTACGATAGCTTGACATATTGTTATATAATAAATTTAATATTAATCCATTCGTACCTCAAAGTGGTTTCCAAGTTATAAAGGTAACTTATCTAGTTAGCAAGTTATTCAAGAGGTATTTGTCAAGTGGCCCAAAGTTTTCGGTCACAAATCAGAAAGACCAGTCAATTGTTGACAAAACTAGTCGACATAACTTTGCTCGACCGTGGGGTAAACTATTTCGCAACTATGAAATGACGTGGTTATCTGGAGTTTATTAATTAAAAACTAATTAATTAGTTCTCCTGCAGCTAATAACCTTTACTTTGTTGCAGTACAATTGGCGACGGTAAAGTTGGCTTTTGAATTAAGAACTCCTTTATGGGCGTTGCACTTTTTGTATTGGGTAAAAAATGGTAAACTCGAGTTAGGACACGTGACCAGATCGAAAATTCGTAAGACGCAGGGAGAGTAAAACCACTGTATGTTGTCGCTGCACTTCATACTGTGTTCATTTCGCCGTTAAATATTAAAGCTAGCTCACAAAAAGACCGAAGGCTGAGCTGTGAGGTAGCTAAAATATCTCACGACTTGCACCCCGCTCTTTTTATATTTCTCAAAAAAAAAAAACATATTATAAATATTATATTTTGCCACATGCCACAAATGATAGTATTTTTATACTCTTCCCCGCGTTGGCTCCGGGCTCCTTTGCAGAATAGACTCCTTTGGAGGGAAAGGTAGTCGGTAAACTTACTTTTGCTCGAAGCCTTACATCCCGGCCTTAGGTTGCCAACGCACCATTACCGCCTTTGGTGTCTCTAAGCGGCGTGAATTTCTTACCATCAAGAAATCCGTCTGCTTGTTTACCTTCCATCATCATAAAAAAAAATCGTGCTTATGTTGAATGAAATTAGTCAATTTAGGTGGCATTTTGTGTAATTTTGTTCAGTGAAAGTGCACAAATGAAATAATCATAAAGAAATTAGCGTATCGTGTATTTCCTCGTTGCTGCCAAATCTCACTATATGAGCTTGAGTAATGAGGCCACCGCTTTACCCAAGACCCTAACATGACTTATTGACGACTTATGACTAATTATAAATGAATCCCGATTTTGATGCAAATTGACGCGAATTTCTACTTGACTAATGGCAATGCTAACACAAATGCCAAAACTTAAAGAAAGAAAAGAAAAGGTAATAATTAAGGGAACTTGGAAACCTTACGTTTATTTTCCCAGATATCGCCAGAAGTCTACATTTTCATTTAAGTTCCCAACAAACCTTGTCCGTTCCAAACAGAGACATTAATTCCATGTCAGTGGACAGCTTTTATTGAATTTAGATAAAAACTTAGTTTAAACGTATTTTATTTAAGCACTGTCGTAAAGTGGATATTGTCGATGTCGATATTTAGTTACAAGACGTTTGCATTGCTCTGAAGATTATTATCGTGACAATCCACAGATAAACCACAAAAAAATCTTAACATTATTATCGTGATATGTCATAGATAAACTACAAAAATGTTCTCAAGATTATAGTTATAATTCACAAATGAACAGCCAAGAGTAACGTCGTTATAATGCACAGATAAATCAGAAAAAATATTCTTAACATTATTATCGTGACAATCCACAGATAAACCAAAACATTCTTAACATTATTACTGTGATAATTCACAGATGAACCAAAAAATCTTAAGATTATTATCGAGATAATTTACAGATAAACATTCTAGAACATTCTCAAGATTAACATCGTGATAATCCACAGATACAGAACAAAAATAATTTTAAGATTATTATCGTGATAATCCACAAAAAATCACAAATATATTCCGAAAATTTCTGGAAATTCCAAAAGGAAACTATATATATCTAATAAAAATTAAAGACAAGAAAAATATCTTTTTATTGATTGAATTCAAAACCAATTCTAGGGGTTTACTACAAGCTCTTAAAACATTACTACTTCAATAATACTTTCGATTATCGAAGAAAGACACGATGTATGCTATAAGTTGCTTATTTATGTGGACTTTTAACAAAATGAAAATTGTACTTATGGTAAGACCCATTAATATTATATTTTGTCTCCTAGCCTAAGTTCAAGACTGGAATAACATTTCTAGAAAAATAACACAATCATTTCTAAGTAGGTAACTGAGACAAAAGTAACTTTTGTCTTTATCTAATTTATAAAGTACACGCATCCCAAATTATGTTTGAATTGTTTAAGGTATAATTGAATAGGAAATACCAATTTAAACTTTCAGAATATTCTAATATTAAATATCCAAAGGGAGTTTTGGCGCCATCTAGAGAAAATGTAG
>NJDC01004261.1:291749-306969 GCA_002245475.1 Calephelis virginiensis
AGTACCCACAACTAGCCGAAGAGTCAAGTCCTACATTATGATAGGTGACAAGTCTATCGCCAACCGGGCATGTATCCAATCCCGGCAAAGATATAAATAATACACTTTTTATATTTTTTGTTGCCCGACACGGTGATTGAACCCAGGAACTTGCGAAGCAATTCCGACGCCGAACCGCTGGACCACAAACGCGATCATGATTAAAAATCACTTATATTTCATCGTAACGTTTTAGCGAGCGAAATTACCCGCCCAGAGATCGTTAACTAAGTCGGGACAGCCGCCCCAGGGGAGAACCGCTGGCCAAACTTACCTAAACTGCAGAGTGACAGCCCCCTGGTGTTAAACGTGCTCACTCAGCATGGTATATGCACTTGCAAGAAGCAATAATATTTAAGATTTATTTTACGATTAAAGAATAAACAAAGCAAATATTTTCTCTGTCGAAGTTATCAGTTTTCTTAACTGACTCCAAAAAGAAGGCTATCAATTTGTCGGTATATGTGCGTTTTGTATGTATAAAATGCGATTGCTCGGCCAATAGCGAATAGACTACGATTGTTCTTTTTTCGAAATCTAGGTTATGATTAAGTTGGTGGTTGGTTGGTGGTTCTATGCCATTTTGATCAGGATTAGACTTATTATAGTATTTATTTCATATTTAACTATCTGTTACCGCGGCATTGTCCGCATGGTCCCACAGGAACATTGTTTTGGGATAAGAATTATCCTATGTGTTAATCCAAGTAACCCTCTATGTGTGTACCAAATTTCATTAAAATCGTTTAAGCAGTTTTTTGCGTGAAGGAGCCAAACAAACAAACTTTCAAATATTAATAGGAAGGATAGGATTAGTACATGAATTGTTGGAAGCCTCGACTACGCGGTGATGAAATTGGATTTGTTTTTTTATGTTTTTTTGAAAAGGCAGGTAATGATTCCGAATTGTACTAAAATAATAAAAAAAATCCCCGAAGCGGTAGGCAGAGGCACAACCAGGGCGCCCTAGAATGGCCGAAGATACTAAGTCCCACAATGTGATGGGTTAAGGGTTAAGGTTAGCCTATCGCCAACCTGGCACATATCTTATCCCGAGCAACATTTTTTTTAAGATTTTTTTTAATTGCCCGACCCGGGATTCGAACCTCATGCAGTCAAGTCCAACAATTGAACCACAAGACCACAGAGGCGATAATTTAAATAATTTTATCATGATGTGTTAGTGGTTTTTGAGTGATACTTAACAATTCATGAAAAAACTTTTATACGTTATATATAGGATGCTGATAAAAATAGTATCTGAGTTATTAGCTATCTTTCGAAAAAATAATTTTCAAAACGCGACATGGTGACATCTGACTAGGTCATAAAAATTTGCAGCGACGCATCCGGATTGGTACTACCGCTTTACCTATCCCTGTCGCCATAAATACTCTGTCATAAGAGGGTAGGGTAGCCGGTAGACTTGCACAATACGAAAGACATCCCGCCTATAGGTTAGCGACGCTCCTGTAACATCTATGGTGTCTATAATATATAGCTGTGTACTTGTCCGCTGATTTATTTATTTGTTATGATATTGGAAGGCAAACAAGCAGATGAATTTCCTGATGGCAAGAAATTCGCGCCGCCCAGAGACATCAAAGGTGGTAATGGTGCATTGCCAACCTGAGGCTGGGATGTTAGACCTCGAGCAATAGTAAGTTTACCTGCTACCTTACCCTCCGAACCGGAACACGTCATGACGCTATGGCGGCAGGAATAGGTAAGGCGGTGGTACCAATCCGGGTGAGTCGCTGTGAAACTGTACCACCTAGTCAGATGTCACGGTCTTAGTGACGGTAAGCCTAACAGTCACATTAAAATCAAAACATTAAAAAATTAAGAAAATCTTTTCGTTAACATTTCCAAACCGTTTGAAACATTTAGAAAACATACTGGAAAGAATAAAATCGTTGGACTGTTTTCATTTTATTCGGAATATCGAATCGACTTATTTTTCTATACCCAGCAGCTGCATTGAGATATCTCGCCACAATTACAATTCCAACCAGAATCGATTTTTTTTCGCCTCAACAACTTTCAGTCAGAACCTTAATGATCCGACTCAAAGCCAGGACTTTATTCTTAATTGAACGAATGGAAGCTTATAATGACCTTAAGCCACCAGATATGTGTTTTGTTACTTCTACTTTAAACCAACTTCATTATAGAGGATTAGCATGTATGCATGTTATTTTATTGGTATCTCTTTGTTTGTTACCATAGAATAAATATTTAAGTAGTAGTATGTACGAGTAGTACTTTCTTTTTCCTTACAAAGTAGAAAAATCAAATGGAGTACTTTTTTATTAACCCCGTTGGAATAAAGGGGGTGTTATTGGTTTGTGTGTGTGTGTGTGTGTGCGTGTGTGTGTGTGTGTGTGTGTGTGTGTGTGTGTTGCATTGTGATTGTATATTGTTCGAAAGATGAACCGATTTTGAAGCGGATTTTTTACTGAAAGCTTACTTGATTTAGATGGATTCTTAGGCTTTATCACGGGTAATAGAATAATTTTAATTTTAGCGCTTTGATGTAAAATATCGAGCAGGAAGATTGCTCTTCTAATGGTACGAGGCTAGTGTTGCTTTTAGATAGAAATGATGCGCTGCACGTTTGCTCATCTTATGGCTCGGATTGTCTTAGGACAACCCATGCATTTCGGTATTTTCGGAACAGGATAATAACGAGCTGTAATATCTTAACATTAATAATTGAGCGTAAGGACACTGCACAAATCGACTCGAACTATTATTGTATACCACGTAGGTATTGTGCTCGGGATAGGATATGTGCCCGGTTGGCGATAGGCTTACCACCTATCACATTGTGGGACTTAGTATCTTCGGCTAGTCGTGGGTGCCCTGGTTGTGCCTCTGCCTATCCCTTCAGGGATATGGGCGTGAAGATACTTAAGTCGCAATTTTTTTTTCAGAAAATAGCAAATGTTTCCAAAAACAATCCACGTACATTAGTAGTAGTAGTAACATTTATCCACTAGTAGTTTTGAGTAACACTTAACAGTTCATAAAATGTTTACTTATTTTGACGACCTTATCAATGATGACCTATTAACCGCTTCGATGGTTGAGTGGCTAGAGTACACGCCTAACTACAACGACCAATCGAGAGGCTCGAGTTCGATTCCCGACGGGGGTAGGTATTTATGTGATTAATATTTAGATGTCTGCATTTCCGGGTCTGGGTGTTTATTACATTTATTCTAGTATCTATTTAAGTATTTCTATGTATTAGTATCGTTGACTGACACCCATAACACAAGCATATAATGTGCTTACTTTGGAATTAGATTTAATTTGTGTAACTTGTACAGGAATATTTATTTATTCTATTTATCTATCTAAAAAGAGCCCTAAAAATCAGTCGGTTATCGACCGAGATTTATCCTTTTTTGCAGTTGATTAAAAATAGGTAAGGCCAGTGGTGTTTAATTAGCACTATATCACCTACTTACCTAGAGTAGTATAGTAATCCAGTGGACTACCAGCTTGCGATGGGGTCATCACATCCTGATAACACAACGCGTTGACTTATAATAAATTTAAAACCAACAGCTATTAATACAGGTAGTATTAATAGCTGTTGGATCAACAGCCAATCACATCCAACCATTTGACAGAAACGAAGACCAATAACGTTCGTTTTGGATTTAGGTTACATCAATAAAGAAACGTTTTACACAAAAATCCTTTTAGACGCTACAAAGGTTTTGATTTAGAGACGACGTGATGTATCAATCAGATGTACATTTGTGGAACACTCCCATTGATTTGTATGTAGTTATTGATACAAAAAGGGTCATTAGGGGAACTTGTTACAATATATACTAGTTGTTAATCGCGACTTCTTTAGCGTAGAATAGATTTTCATACAAACTTTCATCCCTATTATGGTCCTTAGGGGGTTAATATCTAAAAATTTCATCACAATCGGTTCAGCGGTTTAGCAAGAAGTTTAGAAAGAGTAACAGACAGAGTTTCTCATTTAAAATACTGATATGGAAGTATGGATGTTTTTATCGCCTCTGTGGTCTAGTGGTCCGTTGTTATCGTTGACTACAAGAGGTACAGGGTTCAAGTACCTGTTCAGGCAACTCGATTAGCGACAGTGTACATTTGTGGAACAATCCCATTATTTTGCACGTAGTTATATCACAGCGAGGGTCTTTAGGATTAAATAACTTTATGGCCTATGTGGTCTAGTGACCCGCTATTGGTGTTGACTATACGAGGTTCTGGGTTCGATTCCCGGATCGGGCAACACATTGAGTTTTCTCAATTTCCTGATTAAACAACGTTGTCTTGGTAAGTGTCAGGTTGGCGATAGGTTTGCTTACCTATCACATTGTGGGACTGAATCACAACCGCTAATCTTGGGTTGTAACTTTGCTTACTTCTTCGGTGATACGGGGAGTGAACACTAAGTAAATAAATATTTACTTAAAGTAAATAAGTGATTATTCAGTTAACGTAAATAAGTAATTGTTTACTTAAAGTAAATTAGTAATTAAATACTTAAAGTAAATAAGTAATTATTTACTTAAAGTAAATACGAGTAAGTAACTATTTACTTTTGATCTGGAAAATTATGCATGAACTGACCGTACTTTCCGAGTTAAGAATTATAATATCATTGACAACCTATAACTAAAATATTTTCTGAACTAAATTGTAAGTAACTTTATTCGTTTGCTTTTTTCACTTAATATCCTATAATGCTAAACCAATTTCGACGAGCTTCCAATTGCTCGAATAGCAGTCCGCAAAAAAGACCGCAAGAATTGCAGAATATAGAACGAATTATAATTTTTATATAGCGAAGTAGAACTTTAAAATTGCAATGCATTAGTACTTCATTTGGGTAAAAAAATGTTATCTTGTTAAAAATTACGAGTATCTCAACAAATCTGCATAATTTTGTAGGGCTGCCACTCAAGTTATCAAAGGAAACATGATCTTATTTACGAAAAACAATTCACAATTGCCGGAGTAATTGTGTGACATCAAAATATAAAAAATATGCAGACGAATTGAGAATCTCCAACTTTTGAGGGTAGGTTAGAAATATACTCAATTGACTCAAGTTTGTTCAGTTCCTTAGTTATGAATGATCATGAGCCATAAATGTTGCAACCCTAGAATTGCACGAGCGATCGCATTTTATAGCTTTACTTGGAAGAAATTTGACTTTTAATTTCAAGCATATATAATATAATACAAGCTCAGCAAAATTGAGAAACGCGAACTCCAATTATATCATGTTGCGATTTGATGATCCCTTTTAATTAGATAAAATCGTTCCCGCCCGCCCCACAAATTTTTTATCAAAATCGCTCAAGTAGTTTTGACTTATACTTATTAATGCACAAAAATTGATCTATCTTAAAAGTATCTTCACGCCCATATCCCCGAATAAGTAGGCAGAGGCACAACCAGGGCATCGACGACTAGCCGAAGATACTAAGTCCCACAATGTGATAGGTGGCAAGCCTATCACCAACCGGACACATATCCTATCCCGAGCAACATTTTTTTTTAATATAAAATTGGAAAAACCCAGTATTCTTTTTGTTGCCCGACCTGGGATTCGAACCCGGGACCTCATGCAGTCAAGTCCAATAACTTAACCGCTAAACCACAGAGGCGATTTAACTTTGATCTAGACTTGATTAATGATGTCAATATAGACAAATATGAATGGCTTATTAAGGATAATTAAAAATACGCGAAACTCGATACTCTCTGCCTGCCTCGTAAGGGACTTTGCAAGAAGATAAGTAAGTTACTTAAAAACTACTAGTCTAATCATGATAAAATATGGGATCTCCTTGGAATCATGACCAATATTTTTATTAAAAAAACATCAAAATCGTGATCTTGAGATCACGTAAAAAAGTATTAAAAAACAATCGAACTAACAATCTTTTCCTTTTTGGAGTCAGTTAAAATTGCTTGAATTATGCAAGTATCATGTAATCATATGCAAGATATAACATTAGCATATTTTCAGTAAATTATGCTTTTGCTTTAGAAGAGTATGCAAAATATTTTCACTATAGACGAGAAATGTAAAATTTTGTTACAAAAAGCGCTGAGCAAACGGACGGCTCTTGTAATAGCCAGTGGTAATCATCATCCACAGAGCACGAAGACTTTACTGGAGCATATCCATCTTGTGACTAGAAGGAATATAATCCCTTAAGTTCTTTTTAGTTTGGAACATGACAATAATGGATGCTATAGTGCAGGAGTTAGAAACAACCAAATCACACTAAACTATCACACCTGTTAGTAAGAGTCCCTAGACTTTATTCTGGCATAAGTAATCCCAGTAAACAGTAACCTACTAAACACAACCGAAAAATATCCACAACTTGAAAACTATCGCCTCTTATATTATATTAATCATATAATTACACTTATCGCCTCTATATTGAACTTGACTACATGAGATCCCGGGTTTGAATCCCGGGTCGGGCAACAAATATAAAATTGGGTTTTTCCAATTTTCTAATAAAAAGTTGCTCGGAATTGGATATGTGCCCGGTTGGCGATAGGCTTGCCTATCTACATTGCTATCTACTTGCCTATCACCTATCACATTGTGGGACTTAGTGTCTTCGGCTAGTCGTGGGTGCCATGGTTGTGCCTCTGCCTACGTCTTTGGAGATATGGGCGTGAAGAAGATACTAACTTTAAAACTACTTACACAAAATCAAGAGCATAATTGCTTAAAACTGCAAAACTACAACGCGATTTGAAAATGATGTTTTCTAAATATAACAAATTTAAATATATTTTACTAACGTAGATATTTACAAAAATTATTGTGACGCTTGTATAATCTAAAAACTGCCACTGGATCGGAACAAGGCCTTTATCTCAGATGATCCGATGAAAAAAACTCAGCGGGCTTGTCTTTTTTCTTAGAAATCTAATTTACAAAAATGTATTACATATGTAATTTGTAGAGATTGGTATAAGGAGCAATTAGTTCCAAACATTTCTATCTTCTAAATATTCTAAATCTTAAAATAACCCTTACCATACAAATTAACTTTGATTCATTTTTTAAATTTATCAAATGGTAAGTCTTTAATATGCTTGGGAAGCTTATTTTAAAAATAACTCATTCTGTGGAGACGGGACTTAAGCACAGCAAGATAATTTTTTTTCATTCGTCGTATTTTCAGAATGTATATTCTTCAGTACATCACCTTTTTCCTTAAACAAATTTATATTGTTATGGACAAGCTATAAGTCCCACAATATCATTTCAAGTCCTTAGTAGTTTTTAAGTCATACCAAATAGAGTATAATTTTTTCACTTTAACAAACTCTCTTATCGCCTCTGTGGTCTAGCGGTCCGGGTTTTGGACTTGACTGCATGAGGTCCCGAGTTCGAATCCCGGGTCGGCCAACAAAAAGAAAATTGGTTTTTTCTAATAAAAAAAATGTTGGTCGGGATTGGAAATGTGCCCGGTTGGCGATAGGCTTGCCACCTATCACATTGTGGGACTAAGTGTCTTCGGCTAGTCGTGGGTGCCTTGGTTGTACCTCTGCCAACCTCTTCGGGGATATGGGAGTGAAGATGCTTTTTTTGACAAACTCAGCACTGATGAAATCATGACATCGCTGGTGACTTGATTTCATGAGGTCCCGAAAGAGATTCCCAGTTTCAAACGAAAAAGAAGAAGAAGTCAACAAAAAGAAAATGTGCATTTTTAATTTCATTACAAAGATAATGTTGCCCGTTAGTAGATATGTCCCCGGCTAGCAATGGGCTTGTCACCTATAACTTCGTGGGATTTAATGTCTTCAGTTCTGAGTAGTTGCCCTGGTTGTGCCTACCGCTTCGGGCGTGAAGATACTAAATGGTTAAAACACAGGCAAAGCAAACAAATACAATAAAAAGTAAGCAAATACATAAAATAAATAGTAAAACATAAAAGTTACAATTAATGCACGATACTTTCCAGATATTTTTAGAAATTTATTAAAACAAACGTCCTTTTACTTATTCAATTTCTACATAAACTTATTACAAAAAATAATTCTCATCTGATCATGTATTCTCACCCCCATATTCTCGAAATAGTAGGCAGAGGCAAAACCACGGCAGATGACTAGCCAAAGACACTAACCCACAATTCGATAGCTGACAAGCCTATCGCCAACCGGGCACATATCCAATCCCAAGCAATTTTTTCTTTTATTAAAACGTTGGAAAAAACACATTTCCTTTTTGTTGCCCGACCCGGGAATCGAACCCGGGACCTCATGAAGTCAAGTCTATCACCTGGACCACTAGACCAAATGTGATATAATTTATTAGATTAAATAACTAACTACATATAGTGTCATATTTGTAAATTCTCCTTGGTAGTTAAAAAAGAGATCTATCTCATCTGCTACCTCGTTTAATGTAAGTTCAAAATCCAACAAAAAATATAAAGAATGTAAAATTACTCACGGACAAATATGTTCGACATCAAAGTGGCAGGCAGGCAAAATACAATCACCAGAATGTCCGCAACTGCCAGGTTCACGATAAAGAAGTTGGTCACAGTTCGCATTCGTGGGGAGCGGCAGACGACCGCTATCACAAAACAGTTTCCTATCAAACCTACCACAAACACCAGCAAGTAAGCAACACAGTACACGGCTGTCATGGCCCCACTATGTCTATACATAAACTCCTCGTTTATAACACCAAA
Source organism: Calephelis virginiensis (assembly GCA_002245475.1). Lineage (NCBI taxonomy): Eukaryota > Metazoa > Arthropoda > Insecta > Lepidoptera > Riodinidae > Calephelis > Calephelis virginiensis. Next base: position 300,527 of record NJDC01004261.1, read on the forward strand.
ATCAGATCTATTCATTGTGATATTCAGTTTAAGAGGGTGACGCTCCATCGGCCCATCCATATGAGTCGAAAGAGGCTCCAAGTCCGGTAAAACACTGTTCTCAGGAACAAACTTGGTGTTCATGGCATCCATGATGGAATTGGATATGACATCAACAATGTGGTTCCTGGTGTGGTCACGAGTATGGGTCTTATGGCGCAAATGCCTTACAGCATTGGTCGTTGAAAAGTTATAATAATCATCACTAAAGTCAGTTTGGACTCTAATCGGAGCCATCATAAATTAGGACATGGTATTAAGCCACGAAAAATAAATCACATTAGCCACAAAAAAGTTTACGAAGTTAGAAAAGTATGAAAAGTTTCGTTAGCGCGTATACGTAGCCGATCTACGCGCGGCACGTCAGGCGGTTGAGCGCCGTCTAAACGTAGACCCTCTACGGCGTAGGCCCAGAGTTTCGACGCATGTGCATTTCTGTGACCTCCGAAACTTCCTCGATTATTATGAACCCTAACTATTTTGCTTTAAAGTCTATATTATATTGGTGGACGGAAAATAATAATTTTGTGTGTGAATTAGGAAGGTCGTTTCGCTTCTATCCGGGAAAGGTTAACATTCCATGCTTTTGAATAAATAGTACCAACCGTTTAATTAATTTTACGTTTGCATAATATGCTTTTGAGCTTTTACTTCTGGAATTAATTAAGATTCGCTTTTATTTTATCAATTCGAAACTCGTTTATGTGGATGACACTATTAAAAAAATTATTCATCTACAGATTTTAAATTAGATAATATTTAGATGATTTTGACATTTTAACAGGTTGACGTTATTTTAAATTATTAATTATCTTTCTAAGCATACGAATTACAAAAAGCTTATTATATATACATTGAGTTGATATCTAGCTTAAAACAAGCTTATAATATATTTATTTCAATTTTCACAGCATGTAATCTAGTATTTTTGGGCTCCCGAAGCGAATCGATATAAGGTTCAGTTTCAATGTTTATAAAGTAATATCTAATGCCTGCGGCTTGATCAGTATCTTAAACATCTTTCATAAATATTTTATTTTTTACGTTTGTAAAGTCCCACATTACTCAATTTTATTTTAAAGTTGATTTTATTTGAAATGACATTATTATATTTATGTTACTTTCATTCTTAAATATTATTTTTAAATTTATTTTATGCTTTTCAAATTGAAAATAGGTACTTAGCAGTTTGATAAGCGTTTTTGTAATATGCAGAAGGCAATTCTGAACGGATATTTAATATTTCTAACGTAAATTTAAATATTAATACTATTTATGTTAAAATTACAAATTTAGTTTGAAGATATTTTTAGAGACAAAATTGCGTACCAAAAAATAGTGACACAGGTCTGTACCTTCTCTGAATACATCAAAACATCATAATTTGTAAACCTGCTTTACTAATAAATTGTTTGAATTTAAAATTAAAAAACGGTATTTAAACATTCTCAGTCAAAAAAAATCCTTATACAGTACATGTGCATCATCCTCAATATTTCAGAAGTTTTTTTTCTCGTATCGCATTACAAGGTGGCCCCTTGAGTTGGCTTCTGTTTCCGGCACCTGATCTACCCGCTACTGGGTCTATATTGATTCATCAAACTTGAGTTCATCAAACACACTACGTAAATACGTCACAGTGTTTGTGCTTACGCAAACATTAAACCCCCGAAGGGGAAAGAAGGGCTCCACCCCGCCCTTCGTAACGTGAGTGCCGACCGAATAATGCACCCCCGGACGACCCACATCCTGGGCCCCAAGATCCCAATTGAATTAACAATTGCAACCTAGAAGTGTCTCTTTGTCAACCTATGACAGGGAGAGACTATTACCAGTGGCGACCTCCGTACTAGACAGTGGTCCAAACATTGAGAGACGTGCGCAAAGCATGTCTGCCGCAATATGGCAGCGCTAGGGTTTATATACACGTGGCCGTGGTGAACGGACCAATAAGAAACGAGTAACTTGCTAATGCGCCACCTGTTGCGTAACAAGAAACCGTTGACATCGGCCTGCCAATCTCAATTATAACACTTCACTTTCGAGTGAGTATAAGGTTTGCTCATTTTGATTACCCTTACTGTGAAACATTAAGAGGTAATGGATAGGAAAGATTCCGGAGCGTATATTATAATAAGAAACAATTATTATTGGTCGGTTTATCGGGAAGTTATGAATAAAGTTGCTTCGTTAGCACAACAGGTGGCGTATTAGTAATACGCCACCTGTTGTGCTAAAGAAGTAACTTGTTTCTTATTGGTCCGTTTGTCGGGAAGTCATGGATAAAGTTGTCTAATTAGCACAACAGGTGGCGCATTAGCAAGTAACTCGTTTCTTATTGGTCCGTTCACCGCGGCCACGTGTATATAAACCCTAGCGCCGCCATATTGCGGCAGACATGCTTTGCGCACGTCTCTCAGTGTTTGGACCACTGTCTAGTACGGAAGTCGCCACTGATAATAGTCTCTCCCTGTCATAGGTTGACAAAGAGACACTTCTAGGTCGCAATTGTTAATTCAATTGGGATCTTGGGGCCCAGGATGTGGGTCGTCCGGGGGTGCATTATTCGGTCGGCACTCACGTTAAGAAGGGCGGGGTGGAGCCCTTCTTTCCCCTTTGGGGGTTTAGTGTTTGCGGAGGCACGAACACTGTGACGTATTTACGTAGTGTTGTCATAGTAGCAGGCTTACTCCAATGTTTGATGGTTTGTTTGATTACAATTGAGTGTACGCTATAGTCGTTTGTGCGTGATTGTGGTTATGTTTGTAAACAGTGTGGTGAGTGCTCTATTGTTTATTATTATGTGGTTTACGATGTGGTTGTAAGACCAGATCAGGTGTTACGGCTTTGTTTTTGATATTTCTGAATTATTCTCTAACTACTCTCAAGTTGTGAGCTCTCGACCTACTGGTCCCGTGGTTCCCGTTCGGCCCGCGTATGTGTGACTATATATATATATATATATATAAAACAAAGTCGGGTTTATTACAACACATATAACTCGAGATCTGCTAGAACAATTTTCATGGTTTTTGATTCGTTGGATTTGTGTCCGCCCTGAATAGCCCCTTTAAAAAATAATTATGAAAGATGAATCGTCTATAAAAGAAAGTCGTGATAATTAAACCGATTAAGCTGAAAATTGATAGAAAACCGGGCCCAGAACTAGGCTTTGAACCCTACCTAACCCTAGAGAAGGACATGGGGTACATTTTATTCTTTACAACAGCGAGGAAACTAGAAAAAACGACATTTTAATTTTTCCCATATAAACTGAACGAAGTTCGCCGGAACAGCAAGTTAATTAATCTTACCATAAATTTAAAAAAAATCACCCCAAACAAGATTTGAACCTGTAACCTTTCGTCTCAAGCCGACGAATTAATTAATGTGTAAATTTCAAACTAGTATCTCAACATACCTAACATTTGCATCTTCACGTACATTTTACATACACAGAATGTTCCGCTTCTGTGGTAAGCCTAGAGTATGCAGTAATATGGATAAATTAAGCGATTAATATATTACACGCCCCCATAAAATAGTGAACACTGAAACTAAATATAGCGTGGTAAATGCTAAGTTACATAAGGAATAAATATCAACGCCCCTGGAAAGAACTAATTAACATTTTACTTCACAATGACCAAGAAAATCAACTTCAACGTTACGTAGCATGCCTTGCAGTTAAAGGGTTTCTTATTTTACTGTTCTTAAGGTTAGAAAACAACTTTTATAAATGGTACAGTTTTTTTTTCAAGGAGAACTAAAACAAGAAGTAATAAGTGCTGATTATCCTATAATATTATAAATGTGAAAGTTTGTGTTTGATTGTTCGTTTGTTATTGATTAACGCGAAAACTGTTGAAGCGATTTTTAAGAAATTGGCACACACATAGAGGGTAACTTGGATTAACACATAGGATAGTTTTTATTCTGAAAAAATGTTTCTGTGTAACCACGTTGACAGCAGCGTGGGTAACAGCTAGTAAAAAATAATGTCTAAGTACAAGTACATCGTTACCGTGCATCGTGCTAGCTTTAAAAACTTTTTAATCTTTTTTAAATGTTACCAAAATCAATACAACCGCTTTTAACTTTGGCTGACGAACTTTGTAACGACCGTTACGTGGCATGTGATTTTTCTTTTATTTAGTTATTTAAAAAATGCAAACAACCAGGACACCAACGACTAGCCGAAGACACTAAGTCCCACAATATGATAGGTGGTAATCCTCTCGCCAACCAGGCAGACATCCTATCCGAGAAACGTCGTTTTTATTAGAAACAAGTAGCACAAGAAATTAAAAGAAAGAAGAATTAGCCAAATTAGTTTAATCGTTTGGAAGTTATGCGCTTACCAAAACATTTGGCAATTCATTTTTATATTATAAATAGAAAACACTTCTTCTTTTTTTTCAACAGGGGATTGAACCCAGTACCTCAAGAATTCAATTCCAATGCCGGAGCGCTAACCCACAGTCGCGATTAATAAAATTCTTCTAAGATTTCAAACATTCTTCTGCTATCCAGGGCTAACACGATTCTAAAAAAATATGTTTAAACTCTATCCATCAGTTTTCAAGTTCCAACTCTTGTAACAACCCTGTGTTGTTTTTGTATAAAGTATTACTAAAAATATACATATCCTTCCTCCCCAAGGAATCCCCGTCGATTTTCCAGGGCAATGAACAAATGAGTTGAGGTTAGTAACGTATATTAGTTTACCATTCAAGGCACTGGGTATCAATGTCATAGCCTTCAGCTGAAGCGACACGTCCGTCAGGATATTTATAGATTAATCAGGAGAGACTACCTTAATTTATAGCGCTAGGATTGGTATTAACATTTTATTCCTGTATTACACTGGCCTGCAGAAACAATTTTGGTTTGGTGCAGCTCTGTTCGCATTTGTAGTCGGTAAAGTACTTTGTAAGTTGCTACTGGATGTCAACTGACAGCTCTAGTTTACCTACAATTCTCATTTTAACTATTTTCTGGATTTATTCGAAATCAATCCGTATTAAAATTACTTTGTGACGTTAATTGTGTAAATTATCCAGTACAATCTCACTCAAAAATAAAACAGCGGGTTGCACTCCGGAAGTGCCGACAGAAATAAAAACTTGAATGTAAACGTTGTGCATTTTTGATATTTTGGAATGGTTAGGGAATAATTTTGCACGAATTGCTTTATCAGTATGAAACTATTATGATTTATGTGCTAGAATACAATATTCATTAATTGCACTATCGTACACAAATATGACAACACGAACATTACCGCAAGCGCCCTGCGCCGTCTTACGAATTTTGGATCTGACGATCTAATCTGAGTTTAGAAGTTTTTACCAATTCCAAAAAAATTCGCAACGCCGCTAAAGAAGTTTTCACTTCAAAAAATGTCTCAATGTATAATTTCCAAATATTTTTTTTTTTAATCAAAATTTTCTCTAAAACATGTATTTCTTGTCGATTTTTCGATTTTTTTTTGATTTATGGACAAGAGATGACATGAAAAAAGTGACCAGATTTCTCGTATCAGCTCACCAAATAAAATCTTAATCACCAAAATGAGTGTATGCCAGTGTTATCAATACCCGTAATTACCTTTTTCTAATTTTGACAGGACCTTAGGAGTTAGGAAGTTTTAAATTCACTGTCCTTTTGGTCTGACAAATATTAAACAATATTACAGTTTCAGGTGAAAGGTATTCGGTAAGAGCAGTAAAACTGCAAAAAACGACTTGGTTTTCAATAAATTCGTTCACAAATATTTTTTTTTGGATTTTTTTGGAATTTCTTTATAAGATACAGAATTGATGACAATGGTTCTAAAATGACGGAGAAATCGGTTAACATACAAAAAATATAGGTGCCAAACGTTTAACCTCCTCGTTTTTTCAAAGTTGGTTAAAAATACTTAAGCAGAAGGCTCAAATTTTGTTATGTTATCAAAATAAATATCTTATAACTATACTTTTTAATATTATAAGCGGACAAGCACACAGCTCTTCTAACCGCCTTGTTGGTCGATTGGCTAGCGTACACGCCTAACTACACTGACCAACCAAGGCTCGGGTTCGATTTCCGACGGAAGCAGGCATTTCTGTGATGAACATGTTTGCACTTACGGGTCTGGGTGTTTAATAAATTTATTCTGGTATCTATTTAAGTATTTCTATGTATTAGAATCGCTGACTAGCACCCATAACACAAGCATATAATTTGCTTACTTTGGGGTTAGATTCAAATTGTGTAACTTGTCCAGGGATATTCTTATGGTAATATTAAAAACTTTTTCTATAGACACCATACTTACATCGTATTTTTATTTTAGCACTTGCCCTGTGCTTGGGATAATTTTTCTATAAATTTTAAAGAGAGAAAAAATTTCGCCCCAG
>NJDC01004261.1:315820-326623 GCA_002245475.1 Calephelis virginiensis
GTAAAATCTGGGGAGCGTTGATCCTTGCCATCGATGGGTAGTCATAAATATGGGGTTTTTAATTTATTGTCGAATAACACCTAATGTTGATTAAAGAATATTTTTATGCGATTTACACGCAATGTGACAATAAGTTACTTTTTTATATCATGGTTTTACTTTGTTAACACTTTTTTTTTTATGTAAAATTTCATTTCTTTCAAAATTTTTATTTGAATTTCTTTCTCTGGAAGACGGCACCGGCTGATGATGTGTGATAGAGGACACCAAGGAATATAAATACTCTTTATGAGATTTTTTATGAAATTGAAAGGCAAACAAGCAGACGGATTTCCTAATGGTAAGATATTCACGCCGCCTAGAGACACCAAAGGTGGTGATGGTGCGTTGCCAACCTGAGGCCGAGATGTTAGACCTCGAGCAAAAGTAAGTTTACCGGCTACATGTCCCTCCGAACCGGAACACGGCATGATGTTATGGCGGCAAGAATAGGTAAGGCGATGATACCAATCCGGGCGAGTCGCTGCGAAACTCTACCACCTAGTAGGATGTCACGGTGTTAGTGACGATAAGCCTATACTCGATTTTTACGAGCTGCCTTGCAGGAAGGCAGATGGTCTATTCTTCAAAGGAGCCGGACCAACACAGGGAAAAATAACTATTAAAACATTCAGTAAAATGCCTATTCGGGAAATAATCTTATTAAAAAAAACTTATTTTATTAATAGAATATCGCATCACATACACATCCCGATTTATACATACATACATATCTTCACGCCAAGTCCCTTACGGGGTAGTCAGAGAGTATCGAGTGCCAGACCTCACGATCCTGACAAACCTGTCTTACTTCCTTCACATTCATAACCCTTTTCATACAAACACGCCGGTTTCGGAGACTCTTGATTCCCGATTTATTATAATGTCTTCACGCCCATATCCCCGAAGAGTTCGGCAGAGGCACAACCAGGGCACCCACGACTAGCCGAAGATACTAAGTCCCACAATGTGATAGGTGGCAAGCCTATCGCCAACCGGGCACACATCCTATCCCGAGCAACATTTTTTTTTATTAGAAAATTGGAAAAACCCAATTTTCTTTTTATTGCCCGACCCGGGATTCGAACCCGGGACCTCATGCAGTCAAGTCCAACAACTGAACCGCTAGACCACACAGGCGAGAATTAGGCGATAATTAGAGGCGAGGCTTACTTATAATGTCAATTGTCAAATTTTATTCGATCGAATACATTATAATAAATTGACATTATAATAAATTGCGTAGGAGCTTCGATTCAAACAAAACGTATATCCAGTTACAGAGAATTTCAATATGCTCCCAATGTCAATGAGATCTCGATCACATTCATGGAAAAAGTTTGATGACGAATTTGATCAAATACCCCGCCATAGAGATTTTTGAGTTACGTATTACGTCAGCGTAAATATAATACTGAATGTGCTTTCTTTCAAATGAAAATTCTATACTTAAAAGTGGTCTATCCTGTTTTTTTACACGGTAATAAAATATAACAATTGTTCTTTTCTTTTGTTTTAAAGATATAATTTATTTATTATTTTCACCTCTGTGGTTTGCGGTCCAGATATTGGACTTGAGTTCTTGAGGTCCCGGGCTCGATTCCCAGGTCGCGCAGCAAAAAAATGTGACTTTTCCAATTTTCTAATAAAAAAAATGTGGCTCGGGATTGGATATTCGCGAGGTTGGCGGTAGGCTTTCCACATGTGGGACTTAGTGTATTCGGCTAGTCGTGGATGCCCTGGTTGTGCCTAGGCCTACCTCTTCGGGAATATGGGCGTGAAGATACTTTACTTTATTATTTTTATTTTATGAGATAAGTCAGCGAACAGGGCTCTCATGATGACAAAAGATAATTGTGGTCTATAGACAGCACAGATGATGTAGAAGCGTCGCCGTCTTTTAGTCGAAGTGTTAAACCACTTTTTGTGCTCATCGGCTACCTAACCCTCGGACCGGAACATGTGACTGTAATGACACAGCAGGAATATGGAGTAGCTACAATAGTACAATCAACAAGTCGGTTACAATAGTAGATATCGTGATCTCTTTCTGTTTCATTTCGACACTTGTCTGCCAAATTCTGTGACATGTTAGATAAAAGTAGTTCCACACGGATTAAAACTTTGGTTGTAAAAATTGGTTTGCATCCATTTGGAACGTAGATTTAATCCAAATTTGATTTGTTTCAAATTCGAATATATTTTATTCTCGTAAATATATACAAAGAATCAATGTGGCGCATATATATAATTCTAAAAACTACCACCGGGTCGAAACGTAGTCACTCAAGATACGGCGAAAGAAACTCAGCGGGCTTGTCTCGTTTCATATAAATCTAATTTACAAAAATATATTACACAATATATAATTTGTAGAGACTGACGGTTCGACGGGTCCTACGTAAACTGGTACAAGCAGCAAAATGTCACTAACGTTTTTATGGCATCATTCGTACTTAAACAACCAAAAGTAATAATTAAAATGATTAACGCAGTTTTTTTTCTCAAGGATTCAAGTATACCATTTCAAAATTTCAACTATGTACGTTGTATAATGTTAAAGTTACACGCATTGAAACATACAAATCGCTCTCCTGTAAAGTTGTGCAACTGCATTTGTACCAGTTTACGTAGGACCCGTCGAATTATTCCTAAGCATTTCTTTCTTCTAAATTTTCTGAAATCTTACAATAAACCTTATCATATAACTTAAATGTAATACCTACATTTTTAAATTTATTAAAAAGTAAGTATGATATAATCGGGAAGTTTATTGTAAAAACGCATACATTGGCCCATGAAAGAATTATTGATTCTGTGGAGACGAGAATTGTGTACAGCAAGATTGCTTTTATTTCTTATTTACAGAATGCAGCATCAAAATTTTTCTTAAACAAATTTATTGTTTTGTGAACATATAATAAGTTTCCAAAAATATATTGAGAAGTTACCGTTATAGGATTTATTTCTTTAACAAAGTTTCCACCAATGTCACCTTTGTGGAAGGCGTGATTACAACCGTCTCGATGATACTTAATCGCATCTTGATCTCGCATTTGTCTTTGGGTACTTTTTTATCGAAGTTCACTTTTCTACTGTACGATGCGAAAGTAAAAATATGCTAAGGGCAGTGATCAGACCTAAATCGTAGAAATACTGGGTGCCAGCTACTAAATTACCTGCAGGCTCCGTTTAAATAACCTTTCTTTGTTCACAGATAGTGCTATAAATAAAGTAAGAGTATTTTTGAAATGGTTTCTATTGCCAAAATTAAAGATTCCTAAATGATATATTAAAATTAGTGTACATATTTATATTTCTTTAATTTTATCGAAAGTATTTAAATAAAACTCTGATGGTAATATACCTAAACCATAGATTAAATATTATTTTTAAGCATAGCATAATTATTACTGTCTATTAAAATATAGATAACTTAAATTGCAAAGTAATTTCTTAAATTCTAGCAGCCAGTCTCTGCTTCGCATAGGGGGACAAAGTTTTAATATTTACCATAAATAACAAAGCCTACGTTCATCACTAGTTAGTATAAAACAATAAAAAGTATATGCTACTGTTTTTGGATCCTTATGATGTAGGCTATTAATTAACTGGTTGGCTAACACAACTCCAGCACATTTTTTTACACCACAGGTTCTCAAAAATAGCAGTTGATTAAATTTCAAAATTAAAATTGACGTTTAGTGACGTCTGGTAAACTACTGCATTATTTAATTGCGTTTTTGTAAAGGTAACTTAGGAACACAATCATTGGGCAACACGAAAAAAAAAACGAACTAGGCCTTAAATAGCGGATGTGATGCCCACAAATGTGAAAAAATCTGGGATTTTTCAAAATTTTACATAAAATGGCAAACATCGCAAAGTATTGGTGACAGATTTTTTTTTTGTGAAACCCCCACGCACACGCACATGCAGAAATATCCACCATTAATGGGAAACCCTGTATATTAAGATATGCTATGGAGTAATTTGTACAGCGAAATTAATTCTTTGATACTATTTTCAAGGTAAAATGACTGCCTTGTTGGTTGAGTGGCTAGCGTACACGCATAACCACACTGATCTACCCCGAGGCTCGGGTTCAATTTCCGTGCTGGCATATGTGTGATAAACATTTAGATGACTGTATTTCCGGGTCTGGGTGTCCATTAACATGTTTTTTGACAAAAACACATCATACCAATAATGCTGCTTACTGAACAAACATGTTACTCGCAGTATACACATTTTTTCTATGGCGAAAAAAAGCATCAATCAAATTGAGGATACACATAAAAGAGTATAACATAGCTTCGAGCTATGTAGGTACTTAAAATGATTTTATATTTACTTAGGTCTGTCGTTCGACAACACAGATTAAATAAAATACATTCGTAGTCTTTCTGGATTCAGATAAAACCTTAACACCACGTAATTTTATTTATCAACTATCCAACACCTTCTCATACTTATTCCTCTCACATTTCTAAAGACCAACCGATAAATGTTTACAGTCCCTGGCACACCGAATATTTTTTGTTTTACTTTTCGATGAACTCGATTGTTTCAATTTATTTCTCCTGTTGGGTTCGATTTCCAAAAGTTTAGTTAATAATTTAATTTTTAGCAGCCATTTAATTTAGTATCGCCTCTGTGGTCTAGCGGTTCAGTTGTTGGACTTGACTGCATGGGGTCCCGGGTTTGAATCCCGGGTCGAGCAACAAAAAGAAAATAGGGTTTTTCCAATTTTCTAATAAAAAATGTTGCTCGGTATAGGATATGTGCCCGGTTGGCGATAGCCTTGCTACCTATCACTTTATGGGACTTAGTATCTTCGGCTACTCGTGGGTGCCCTGGTTGCGCATCTACCTACCTTTTCGGGGATATTTCCTCTTTTTTCATTTAATTAGTTTTGATAATCGCCTATGATCAAAGAAAATTGAAAAGTATACAATCCAAATGCGGATGGATGTAGGTACCTGGGGAAGCTAGGTTAACTTTTCGCGATCAGATCGCCCAGGTATTATCCGAGGGTTTTGTCAAGAGTCTTCGGAACCAGCGAGTTCAAGGCCAGTTTTAGAGGTCTGGAGGCCTCGGAGCAACAAAGGCTTGGAGACTACCTTAACCTAATTTTTTTCCAAATAAAATGAAAATATATATCAAGCTTATTTTATAACCACTTAAGAACAATATACTCATGTGATTTTAAACTTAAATCGTCGCGTATTAGTATAATCATGTTTGTACAAAATACCACAGGTAAAGGTAAAACAGTGAAAAAATGTCAAAGGTGAAGATGTTTACTAGTGTTTGCTAAGGAATTTGGAAGATTATTTTTAAAATGTCTCTAATTTGGGGCCCTCATTTGTGGAAGCAGTGGGGCTAAGACCCGGTTCTGGGTGTATTTGTATGGAAAGTGCAATTAATGTGAAAGAAACCAGGCAAGGATTGTGAGATTTAGTACTCGATATACTCAAGTTACTTCATTAGGGACTAGGTGTGAAGAGTTTCCTCTAAAGTTAAAAAGCACCCGCCATTCGCTATTTAAAGGTTTATTGGGTACAGTGATAGTTTTCTGAAGCCGAACGGTAGAAAAGAAGTCAAGTGCGATTCGAACTCGCCCAAGAAAGTTTCGTGTGGTCATCGCATTACGCTTGACCAGATGGACCAATTTTTTTATTTATGATATTGGAAGACAAACAAGCAGACGGATTTCCTGATGGTAAGAAATTCACGCCGCCTAGAGACAGCAAAGATGGAAATGGTGCGTTGCCAACCATAGGCCGGGATGTTAGGCCTCGAGCAAAAGTAAATTTATCTGCTACCTTACCCTCCGAACCGGAACACGTCAACAGCAAGCGCTGACATAATGCCGGCAGAAATAGGTATGGCGGTGGCACCAATCCGGGCGAGTCGCTGCGAGACTCTACCACCTAGTCAGATGTCACGGTGTTGGTGACGGCAAGCCTATGCTCGCCTCTTACGAGCTGCCTGGCATAGAAAGGCAGACGGTCTATTCTGCAAATGAGCCTAGACCAACACGGGGAAAATTTTGCTATTTCTTTTTTCTGTCGCATTGCTTATTGTCAAGAGAAGAATTATAAAAAGAGAAGAACCGGTAAAATTGCTAGGAAAGTCGGAAAAGTCACACTTTTTTGTGTTAATGTTAAGCTATATGAAGTTCGCCGGATCGGCTGGTATTATATAAAAGTCATTTCAGTTCATATACAGTAGTTGCGTCCTAAAAATCTACTTACTAGATCTTGTTTAAACCAGTTTTCATTAGTAGTTTACATGGTAATGTCCATCATATTATTATGTTTTTTTTTAATTTTATCGTTCTCTTAAAATAAAAGTTACAGGGGCACACATTTCACCTCTTTGGAAGTGTCTCTAGCGCTACCTCAATATAATTTTGGAAGACTTATTCAAAGGTACCCCACAATTGTGGATTTGATGAAAAAAAAATGTTTGAGTTTCATTTCTAAGAATGTAGAACCCCTATAATTTATTTTATTATACTTATATAATAATCATAATATAATTTACATGATTTGTTTTATTTTATTTTGGTATGAAAATCCTAGTGTGGTTCACAGAATACGTCATCTATTACCATCGACAGAATTGTTCTTATAGTTTCGGAAAAAAGTGTCTGTGGTATTCAGACGGACAGACAGACAGTCTGACACATACAACATTTCTGTCTGTCTCTCCGTCCGTACGTCACAGCTACTTTATTCCCAAATGTGTAGGTATGTCTATAAAACTATTGTGGTTTTTAAAACGATTAAAAGTCAATCCTCAAAGTCAATCGCTTGAAAGATAGACATATCTTAAAGGGTTAAGTAGGTACCTCCTACGCCACATATATCTTCTAGAACATTAAAATTATTTTTTTAATAATTACCAACAAAAACAATCTGGAATGTAGCAAAGAAGCCTCACGATCACGTCAGCTTTCAAACAAAAATTCGCCCAAGAATTTCATAATAAGTTACAGTAGTAATTATCGAATTTCTGACTCTACTTACTGGTATGGTGGGGAAAGATACCTGAAGAAATCAAGTTAAAGAGTTCGTCAAGTCTCATTGGCCGGTCCCTTATATCTCGGTAACATGACGTCATTGAAAGCCAGTGCAAACTTGTGTCTGAAATCGAGATTATTTTTAACTATGTCTCGTATCGGGGTCAACAAAGTTACTCATAATTAGTATGGAAGAATTGAACCTGAAGAGAACAAAAGTTTGCGCTTTCTCCGCTTAAAAGACTTCGTTTGTCGCATCACCTGTTTTTAAAAGAGTTTACTTAATTGCCACAGCTAGAGTTGGTGCTCTTTACTTTGCCTTATAGTGTTCAGTTTCATGGTCATCTAGCAGGAAAAGAAAAAAATTGCCTCTAAAAGACTTGGTGTGCACAGTAAGAAAAGAGATCCCATCGCTTGCAACTGTGTAAAATAAAAATCTGGCCACATGTGAAGTAATTTCATATTTGGGTAGAGGCTCTCCACTACCGGTTCTTTTAATTTGATCGCATTCAACGAAGGGACTCTTAATAGCTGAGCTCGTTCTAATCGGCTTTATACCAGTCGCTGAATTTCAAATTTGGACATCACGACTGCAAATAAGTTTCAAGCCTTTATACGTTTCTGTGCAGTGCGATTTTGAAGACATTTTCAAAAGGATGCGAATTGAAGGCCTTCAGGAAATGAGCGTATTTGTTACTTAAAGATACCCGTCTTCTTCGTAAATACCTGTGGTAGATCTGATGTTGCGGATGATCACTTAACAAGTAGATACCAGTGGTAAGTGATCAGTAGATTTCAAATTTGAGGAGTTAATTTGTTATGCTTTATGTAAGTAGTTACGTACGCTGGAAAAGGATTTTTTAATTCGATTACTAATTTATTAACTAAGTATACGACATGCCTTATTCTGCCATTTCATGTCATAAGAAATAATATATCTATAATAAGTGCTATTTGAGTAAGTAAGTATATTCACGCCCGTATCCCTAAACACATAGGCAGAAATAAAACAATGGCCGTTCCACTGATGCTACTTTGAAAAAATGGATAGCAATATAACTATCTCGCAATGTCCTCTCCCGGGACCTAGCAGACAAACAATTCATTCGGTCCTCTTAGAGGTCTCTCAACAAAAGTTTTATTACTGAAAAAAAATATTTTCTTTTTATTGCCTGAGGAAGCAAACGAGTTGGTGGGTTGCCGAATCATATGTTATCATCGCAGAATAAGGCGTGGCTTGCAACAAATGTAAAAATGAAGCTCCGTATCAAGTATAGGAAGGCCCTTATAAAAAACACGAAATATGAGCTCCAGAGATCGAAAATCTAATTATCCTTGTCACCTCAATCACGCTACAGATGCAATACTGATAATATACAAGATATCGTTCCGAAGATATTTTATGATTATTTAAGAGTGCATACAAGCAGAAGAATTTCGTAATGATAAGAAATACATATCGCCATTAAGCATCAATGATGTCAATATTGCGTTGCTTACCTAAGGCGAGATATACACTAAAGAGAGCCTTTACCATGAGCTGGTACCTCCTGAGAACCATTTTTTTTTTAGAATAAAAAAAAAACTATCAGCATTATCTAAATAGGTTACAAAACTATCTGAAAAAAAAGAAAAAGAATCTTGGTTGGGAAATCTAGATTTTCTCAATGTAGTATTTATACTAGGTACATCGGCTCTACACAACAAATGTAGAAAATGTAGTTAGTATGTTTACAACATAGACATTGTTTGATCAAGTGACGGAATTATTAATAAAATCCTGAATAAAAGTTTAATATCATGTTATAAATCAAAATATACATTTGAAATTAATAACAGAATATTCATTTATCAAGGAAAGTCTGATTAAGTCTTACAAAAATTACAGTTGGTAGATTTGCTTCTTTTCTTTACATATACTTTCGTACTTTAAATGACAGTTAGCTTAAAATTTAAAAATAAAAATATTGGCCAGTCATGACATTATCTCTATAAAAAATAAATAATGCGTTAAAAAAAATTAAACTTAAAAAACTTATTAACATTAACAGTATCTCAAAAGTTTGGTTTATGGAACTCCACAAAACAATTTCGTTTTCTTGGCTACACAAAAATACATTTAATTTCAAACAATATGCATACATATATACATAACATACTCGTACCACCATGTTTGTGGTAATAGGAATTTCTGCGTCTGTTTTGTATAATACGCGATTAAATGTTCTGCTTTATGGTAGCACGAAGATGGTGCCGGTATTGGTTGAATTATAATTTTGTGTTTTGGCTGCAGTTCTTCAATCATCATTGCAAGATTCAGAATCAAAGGACAGTGTGTTTGCAGCAATCAAAGATTCTCCGAGTGTTAACCTGAATGCTCTTAGTTGAGGAATCCTGTTCATGGGGGTGTTACGCTTGAGTTGAAATCAAGAATTAGACACTTCTAGTTTCACCATATGAGTAATGAAACGCAAAGTCCACTTAGATCGCGCCCATGCAGGACACATAGACAACATTCTGTCAGCAATGTCAATGCCCCCATGAGCTGATTATAGTTCTTAGTAACTTCTGGGCGACTAAGGATCTCATATCTTTTTGTTGCGTTTTGACCACCTACAATAGTCTGGAGAAGAAGCGGCATATAGTGTTGATGTAATCAAAACTGGCTTATTATCCAGCCATCGCGTGACAGCGATTATTCCATCCACCCGAGATAAAGTCTGTGAGGTACCTACAACAGAAGGACACAGAGATTGTTTGGATTCCGGACGGTTTGTTTACTAGAAGAACCAGAGTCAAAGTCACTGATATCAGAGTTTCGCACCAAAGGGATGACTTCTGTAGGGTTCTCTTTATCTGACAAATCAATATCTGATTGGTCCAGGGTAACTGATGTTTAATAATCCCGCAAACCTAGCAAAACAACTAGAACTTTAGTACAACCACTTCATTGAGAACTCCTGTACTGCTATAACAACACACAGCTTTTATTATTGATATCTCGATTTTGTGCAAGTTCAAACCTAATATCATTGTGTGACAAGGATAAATGCATCTTAATAAACAAAAGATTAATAAAATATTTAGAAACTAAGCTTTTTATTAAAAACTCAAATAAACTTACCACGCTGTTCCGGTACCGACGCCATCATCCACTTAAAATGAAGGTAATTAAAAAAATTGTGCTGCTTATGAAGCTTAGTATGACCAAAGACAATATTACTAATCTCTGGTATGACCAAAATGACGAAAGGATATTTTGGCTATACAGTTCAATTAAAAGTTCCAACAGATTTTAATAGATGGTGGTGTAGGATTTATTTCTTTCTACTATAGTATGTCATTTGTGCGCTATCACTAAACTGATAAATTATAGAAAATCCCACCAAAATTCATTCACTTTCACTCAATTGAAACACAAATTCAATGGGCGTGTTTGGTCGAAGTAGGTACTTACTAAACTTAGTAAGCCAGTAAGCATAAAAAAAAATTCTTACAAGCTGACTGTAGCGCTTTTCGGGCAGGACAGACTTACTGGCTTAACATAACACAAAACACCGGTTTATGCATAGATTTAGGATGTACAAGATCAACAAAGCGTGGGAGAGAGAAGTCCTTATCAGGTACAAATTGCCTTAGAGGAACAGAGAGATAGAGAGAGTCAGGTACCTATGTGCTAATATTTACGCGAGTAAGAGTTCATAGTATTCCTGTCATAGTGCGTCGCTGTGAAT